>BQNB010023235.1:2237-62040 GCA_026074375.1 Tanacetum coccineum | reverse complement strand
TCTTTATGGCATAACAGCCAATTTAAGGGAAATGGGCTTAGCAGAGTTGGGCCTTTGTTTTTGGAATTGGGCCGTTAGGTTTTAAAAGGGTATTTGGGCTTTTGTATATAAGTGGGCTGACCCGGCCCACTAGGTGGGTACGGGTGGGCCCACTTTTAGCAGTTTACGTTTTCAGGCTCGGTTTTCGATGCTCTTTCCAAATCCGTATCCCGGGGTTGACTTTGACTTCGTCTTGACTTCATTAAATGCACAAACATTGTCGAGTCGATCTGGAAATTTCCGTTTTAGCTCTGTTTTTGTCCTTTAGTGAATATCCGATACTTGCACAGCACAAACACAAAAACAGGCATATTTATGGCATTTTATGTGCGTTTTTGGTCATTTAGGGTCGATTTTAAAGGTAAAAGGTATGTGTAATTAAACACATACCAAGTCTTTAAGCTCAAATTAAGCTATTAATAAAGCTCTTAATATACTTAAACCAATAAAAGCAGTCTTAATACCTTTGCTTATGGATTATGGACTTTTGGATGATAAGCTTACAATGGAAGAGCTTATGGGACCTTACTAGCTTATCCTTGTGATAAGCTAGAGCTGTTGAAAGCTCTTTTGAGCACTATTGCCTTTGTTTAGCTAAGGCTTTTGTAAGTTTCCTTTAATTTTCAAGTATCTTAGCTTTGATTTTGCATATGCTTATATTCTGCTTATAGTCTAGCTTATTTGTGCTTAATTCTGTCTATTTGTGCTTATTAAATATGTTTGAATATCTGTTTTTAAGTTTTATAGCATAGATCTTAGATTTCTTAGTTTAATTCATAAAACTGTCAAAAACTCAAAAATATTAGCATAGTTCTTAGTTCTTTGTCTCTGGCTCATTTGCTTATTAATATAAGATCATTAGGTTTGCCATAAGCTATTTGTTATCTGGTATTAAAGATTTGCTCATTAAAAAGCTTTTTTCATAAGCCAAAATGATTTAAGTCTAATTAAGGGGGTGTTTGGCTCAGCAGTACTAACGTTAGTACTGCTTGAGACCATTTAGTCTTAAGATTTTGGTTTTGATCTTTCATTTTAATCTGTTTGTGCTAAATTCATAAGCTAGGATATGGATAATTAGTTTTTCATAAGTTAGGTTAATATTAGTCTAAATCTGTTAAGGGTCATTTGTATTTCTAGATTCAAATCAATTTAGTAAATGCTCATGCCTATTTTGTCCTAAGATTTGTGTTTTTAAAAGCATAGAATTAAGTGTCTTTGGCCTGCATTTTGTCTAGTTTGATTTTGAGTTTTAATTGTGCACATTGCATCAGACAGAAAAAGTGAGAAAAAGCTTTTTCAATTCAATAAATCAGATGGTATAAGCTGTTTTTAGGATTAGATTTTCAATCTTTGAGAAGTTTTTGGTCCATAGTTTACCTGTTTCTAGCTAGTTTTCATTAAATAGCTTAATTACATATCTGTTTTTAGCTTTTAAAATTGGCTTTTGTCTTTTCATTTTCAAAATAAAACTCAGCATGATCTGAGCCTTAGGTCTGTTTTCAAAGTGCTTTTGTAATAAGCAATTGAGTTTCAAACCTTGTTTCAAAAGTTGATTTTGGAAGCTTATTAGTTGTAGTATAAGCTTGCATAAGCTATTTCCCCACAAGGATCCAAGAGCTTATTGAAAAATAAGCTCAAAGATCCCTGTAGGGACTGTTTGGGTCTCAGGTTTTGTCAAGTGCTTATTTTAGTTTTTATAGCTTATTTTCTTAAACTTTTGCTTAATTTGTTCTTAAGTTTGCTTAATATGTTAGTTTAAATTAGTATTGAGTTTATTAAGTCAGTAGTGTTAGCTTATTAGCTTTTTCATTAAAAATCCAAAAATACCAAGTCAGTAGCCTGTAGTTTTTTTTCCTAGTACTTTTTAGTTGCTTAATTAGATTTCAAAATGTGTTTTGCTTATTGTTTTAAGTAGATTTTTAGCTGTACTTTAAGAAAGTGTTAAGCTCTTAGCCTAAGGATCCACTTATAAGCTTAATTTTAAGCTCAAAGTCTGCCTAGGGACTGTTTGGTTTGTAATTTTCATAATAAAGCTTATTTGGATTTTCAGTGCTTATTTTGTCTTCTATTGCTTATTTCTTTCTAAACCTGCTTATTAGGTTTATCTTAGGTTAGTAGTAGCTTATTTTGTCCTTACCTTAGCTTATTTCTACTTGTTAAGTTCTAAAATTCTAAAAAAGCCAAAAAAAAGTAGTTAAGTAGTAACTGTCTAGTTATAAGCTATTTTCTAGCTTATTTAGGGCTTTTCATAAAAAGTTTCTTTTATTAAAAGTGCTTATTTTTAGCTTATTTACAACTTTGCTTTTATAAGTTTTCAAAAAAAAAGGGGAAGGTGGAAATCGGGGGTGAGCAAGACTCGAACCCCCGACCTCAACACCCTCAACCCTTTTATAGCAACACACCACACACCTCACTACCAACGCGCCCTGGGGTCTTTTTCGTTAAACCTTTACAACATTTAATTCTTATACACATTTTACCCATTTTAGCTTATAAGCTGTTTAAGCTTATTTCGTGGCTTATTCATTAAGCTGTGACCTCAAGCTTATTTTTCCTAGGTTCTATTTAGTTCAAGCTATTTTCTGTATTTTTTTAGAATTTTTATAAATAGGTTAGTATTTTTAAACATTTATTTTTGTTAAAAACTTTAAAAAATCATAAAAAATAGAAAAATAATCAAAAAAATATAAATCTTTTTAGAATTTTTCTATTATCCTAAAAGTTTCTAGAAAATATAGTTTTTGCATTCGTATGGTTTTAATTTGCAAATTTCATTTTTTTTAAAGAAACGGGATTCATTCCTTGTTTGTTGTTTTTTTTTTTTTTTTTGTGTGTTTTTATTTCATGGTTGTTTTTATGGTTTACATTTTTACGAGTTTTTAAGTTCAATTCAACTTCGTTACTTGTTCAGATTTCTTTAAACTTACTTTTTAGTCAATTAGAGTCTATTTAAAAAGAAAAATTCATTTTAGGTTTAATTTTGGAAATTTAGGGTTTTTAACTGCCATTTAGGGTTCCCGTTTTGCGTTTTTAGTTAAAGTTTAATTTCCCGTTATTCGTTTTCGTGCTTAATTGTTATCATTTGCTTATTTTAATTTGTAGAAGTAGAAAATCAAATCAATCTTTGTTTCCAATTCAAATCATTGTCCGAACAACAAACGTGGTTTCAATTTCACAAATCGTTGGGGAATAACGACCCGGGAATCATACTTCCTGGTTAATATACGTATTATATTATATATATATTTGTGAAGATTTTCCTTTTTACCTTTGTCCTCAAGGGTAGTTTGGGAATTTTCCATCATATTATATATTATTTTAATACGTGTATAAGATTGCTACAATCAGGATGGTAGAAATGTTCGGGCTTCTTAAGGAACTCACGACTAGCAGGGCTCCCGAAAAAGTGTTGATCAGAGAAGAGGCTAAATACCCCGTCACTAAAAATGTAAATTCTATCTCTCTCACCAGAGGAAAGGAAGAAAAGAATGACGAAGATAATGTAACGACCAATTACGGAATTGAAAAAACTAGCGGGACGGATCCAGAGATGCCAGTAAGAGAAGCCAAGAAGGAAGCAGAAAATGGAACAAAAAACAAACCAATCAAAAGAGATGAGAGAGAAGAAGCAGTGGAGGCACCCAACTCTCAGCCTATAGGATATTACCTGAAGCATAGGATCAATGAAAAACTAATCGAGGGACTTGTTGATAATCATAGGTTTAATGACTCCTTGTCAGGGGTCCGAGTAGGAAAAATGAAAGGAAAGACCTATAATTTGTTACCTAGGGGGCCTGTTTATAAAGCAATCCTTAAGAAAAAGATAACAAAGAAGGAGGTCATTGGAGGAAACTTTGAAATACCTTGTAACTTAGGAAGTCTGAAACGCATGTACACCCTAGTAGACCAAGGATCCGACGTGAACATCATGCCCCTCTCCACTTACATGAAACTAACTGACAAAAGGCCTGCTGAGATGGACATTAGACTCTCCCTAGCTAGCCATTCGTATATCTACCTTTTAGGAATAGCAGAGGACGTGTTAGTTGATGTTGCTGGGTATGTGTACCCCATGGATTTTGTGATTTTAGACATTTAGGAAGATGAAAAGAGGCCCTTTATCTTAGGAACACCATTCCTAACAACGACTAAGGCCGTGATTAAGTTCGATAATGGCACCATAACTCTAAGATCTGGAAAGAGTAAGATAAGTTTCCATAGGATACCTAAATCCCTTGATAAGGTCGAGAAAGGGATAAAGAACGATATAGAACCTATAGCCCCCACTATGACTGTGAATAGGCTAGTCTTGGAATGGGAGGAGAGGATAAAACTTCACCAGGAAAAGGAGATGGAGTTCGACTAATAGAGGAGCAAAAACTTCAAAAATAAGCACCCCGCCCTCGTCAAAGTAATAGGTGAAATGAATGAAGGAGAAGTCACGTAAGAGCGTGCGACTTCGAGTTTAGCTACAAGACTCATAAATAAAGAAAAGCGCTTCTTGGGAGGCAACCCAATGTTTATTTTTATCGCATATTAGGAGTGTCTTGTGTTTTAATTCTTCTCATTTATTCTTTTATGTTTGAATTCATCATCTTTGTAATCATGCTTTGTTTTGTCTTTAACCTCGTCTTAATTTCAATCAAATGTATTTTGCAACAAAATAAGTATAGGGGAAATATCTGGTTTTTAAGAACCAATTCAAACATATTAATTAAATTGTTTAGATTAATTCGCGTCAGTTTTGAGTCATATGATTGTATTGACTAATCTCAGGTTTCATGCAGTAATTCATACAGGAAATAACTTATATAATCGCGTGCAGGAAGTTTTTCAAAGAAAACGAAAAGAAAATTTTATCAAAGGCTGGAGACGGCGTCAGGATTAATCTTGACGGCGTCGCCAGGCCTGCTACAGGAAAATTCGATTTTATTTATTTATTGAGAAATTAATCTTGTATAATTTTTGAAATTTGTGTTTTTCCTAAAAAAACCTACAGGAAACCACAATTAAATTAACACATTCATCCTATCCTTTATTTGTTTTCGTAGAGTCTAAACTTAGTTAATGAGGTTGTATTTATCATTCACCAATGGATTTTACGCGTGGTATAGTTGTTCTTGTCTTTGATTTGCAGGTTATATTTGATAAGGAGAAGCCCGGAAGTTCTTTAGAGTTTCATGTGGACGATTCTTAGATGACGATTTAGCAGGGATCATTTGTTTCTTCTCCATCATTGAGCAAAACCAAGGGAGTACTAGTTTCTTTCGCTCTTTTTCTTTTCCCTATATTCGTTTACGGGTACTTTTAAGAACATTGAGGACAATGTTCAACTTAAGTGTAGGGGAAAATAAGCCTTAGATACTATTCCTTCAATTGCCATTTGCTTTGTCCTTAAAATGATGGGTAATATATCAAAACATAGCATAAAAGGTAATTTTAACCCAAATTTAAATTTTTTTATGACACATACCGATGAAAACCTAGTATTAATAGCGTCTCATGGATAGGAATTTATATGACTAGCACAAAAAACCCTCAGAATTCCACCCCAAATATGTGAGGTTCGCCTTTAGATCTATAGGAATTCGGGTATCCATTTTTGATACCCAAGATAGTTTATACCTTTAGCTTGTTCGAGTTAAGGTTCGAATGCAGTTATATGTGTCTATTCCGTCGTACAGATGTGTACGTATGGTCTTTGTCGCCTTTTCAGGAGTATTGGTATCGGTATTAAATTATATGAGTATACCGATAGTATAATAAATTCTAGAACTTATTTTAGTGATGCATCCCGAGACCATATAGTAAGTATTAGGATTTGCTAGAAAATAGCCACTAGGATTAACCCATGTTTTAAACCTGTAATTGTTATTACGGTCACATCGACCATATGACTATCCCACACCCTTGACATGCACTTATTTTTAGTGCAGGATACCTCTAGTACACCCCCTGAGCCTATCCTTTTCACGGTTCTTATAATTTTCTAGTTAAGCTGGACTATTAATGAAGAGCATTAATGCGGTTGTTGTAAGGGACTTCTACAAGAAGTTTTATAACTCCCTAGGCAGAGTACCTAACCGTTGTAGTAGTATTATAGGCAAGACTCGGGGGGTTGTTATCGTTCTCTAGAGGAATAGGTTGGGAAGGCTTGATCACAGTCTAACATAATTCTAGGGGATGAGAGAAGATTATTTTTGTATTTTTATATATATAAGAAAGCAGGTAAATCTATGGTTTGAGAGATTGGTTTGGTTTTAGCTATTAAACTAAATAATAAACTACGCTAATGATGATAACAATATAATAAAAAGATTGTATTCATTTAATCATGTATTACTCTCTGGATTGCTTCTCCTAGTGTTGTTGCTTTGTCACACTTGTGATGATCTATGTAATTATTTCCTAGGTCATGAACAGATTACACGAACCTGCCATCTACTTAATATTTCGTTGAGGCAACGCACAAGTAAGGTAGTATGAAGACTATTACAAGGCCCCCAAGAGTATATTAAATGCAATTGAAATATATTAAAAGTGGATCAACCATAAAAGGGGCTAGGTAGTATGAAGACTGTTACCTGATGGTATCCTTTTTACACAATCATGTTTCCCTTGAACATTATCAACTAGCGGTTTAAGACAATAAGCTGGTTTTCTAAAGTAACTTGCATTTCATCCAAGAAAAGAAACACACTAAGATCTACATTCTAGGTTTCATACAATCATAAATGAACACAATAAGGAGTTTAGCCAAGCATGTTAAAGATAAAGCAAGAACAATAAATAATCAAACAACAAGACATATTGAATGATTAAGATAATCTTACTTGATTAAAACATGAATTGAAGGAGTTACAATAGGGTTTTGAAGCCCTAAAATCATCCTAATAAGCTGCCAAACGAACTAGGGTTCGTCTCCCTTTTTTACTCTAAAGTTACACACCTAAAACCCTAATTTCGGGTTTGTATATATAGATAAATCAGCTGCGTCGGCATGGCATTTTAATCGTGATGCCGTCATTGAAAGTGATTATTTACTAGATCTTGGGTTGGGTCAAACGAGCTGTCGCCGTCCGTGAATTCTTTTGACACACGTCGTGGGATGATTCCGTGACGGAGTTCACGTGTATCTGGTGAACACCGTCTCCTGCCATGACAATCGTCCCAAAACTGTATTTACAAGGATAAAGACTTAGCAACCGTGTACTCAATAATTAACTTGAGTTAAACACAATAATGTACTAAAAGCGAGTACATAGAAGGTAGGCTAAGGCGATTTGGTTGTAACGATTGGTTTAAGGGTTAACAATTCTCTTCATTAATAGTTCGGCTTAACCAAAAAATTACGAGAACCATGAAAAATGATAGGCTCGGAGGGTTGTACTTGGGGTATCCTGCACTAAAAATGAGTGCACGGCAAGGGTGTGGGATAGTTATATAATCGATGTGACTATAATAATAATTACAGGTTTAAAACATGGGTTAATCCTAATGCCTCTTATCAAGCAAATCTTAATACTTACTATGCGGTCTCAGGATGCATCACAATAACAAGTTATAGAATTTAATATACTATCGGTACACTCATATAATTTAATGCTGATCTCAATGCTCCAGAAAAGGTGACAAAGACCACACGTACACATCCGTAACGATGGAATAGATACATATGACTGCTCACTCCTTAACTCGAGAAAGCTAAAGCTATAAACTATCTTGGGTATCAATAATAGATACCCGAATTCCTATAGATCTAAAGGCGAACATCACATTTTTAGGGTGGAATTCTAAGGGTTTTTGTGCTAGTCATACACAATCCTATCCATGAGACGCTATTAATACTCGGTTTTCATAGGTATGTGTCATAAAAATTTTAAATTTGGGTCAAAATTACCTTTATATGCTATGTTTCGATATATTACTCATCATTTTAAGGACAAAGCAAATGGCAATTGAAGGAATAGTTTCTAAGGATTATTTCCCCCTACACTTAAGTTGAACATTGTCCCCAATGTTCTATAGAAGTACCCGTAAAAACGAATAAAGGGAAAAGGAAACAAGTAAAAGAAACTAGTACTCCCCTGGTTTGCTTAATAACGGAGAAGAAACATGCGATAACTGGTTAAATCGTCCTCCAAGAATCGTCCAATGAAACTTCCTAAGAGCTTCCAAGCTTCTTCTTCTCATCAAATATAACATGTAATCAAAGACAAAGACAACTACACCAAGCGTAAAATATGCGATATAATAATATACAGTATGAAATTAGGGTCGAATCTATAAAGCAGTAAAGATAGGATGAGAGAATTGTTAAACTCATGGTTTTGCAGGTTTATAAAAGAATTATAACTTTCTTAAGTGTTGCACAAGTTTTATTTTCAAAAGTATTTGAAATTTTTGAGTTTTCCTATAACTGAGCGTTTGACGCAGTCAGGGATATCCTGACGCCGTCACAGGGGTTGTGGTGACGGCGTCGCGTGTAAATCACGATGCCGTCTCCACGCTATGTGAAAACTCAATTTTTGTTTTTGATGAAAAATTTCCTGCACTCATTCTTGTATGTTATTTTCCTGTACAAAATGCTGCATAAATACCTGGGAATTAACAATTCAATCATATGACTCGAAACTGACGCGAATTAATTTAAACAATTTATTTCAAATGTTTGAATTTGGTTCTAAAAACCGGATATTTCCCCTACACTTATTTTGTTGTAAAATACCTTTGATTGCAAATAATACGAAGTTACAAACAAACAAAACATGATTACAAACTAATTCAAACATAATAAATAAACGATAAAGAATTAAAACACACAAGACACTCCTAATATGCGGGAAAAGTAAATATTGGGTTGCCTCTCAAAAAGCGCTTTTCTTTATTTACGAGTCTTGTAGCTAGACTCGAAGTCACACATTCTTACGTGACTTCTCCTTTATCATCCAGAGTTATATCGTCATCTTTGTTGGTGTCCAATACACTTTTTTGATATGGTTTCACCCGTTGTTTGTTTACGATGAATCCGTTCCCACCTTCATCGTACAACTCAATTGCACCATTTTTCATGTCCTTACACACCGAGAATGGTCCGTACCATCTTGACTTTAGTTTTTCCGGGAACAGCCTTAGGCGTGAGTTGAAGAGTAGTACCTTATCGCCCTTTTCATAGTTAGTCGGTGCTTTTATCCGTTTGTCATGCCATCTTTTTGTTCGTTCCTTATAGGAGATGGAGTTTTCATAAGCATCAAGCCTCATTTCGTCCAGCTCATTGATTTGTAAGAAACGGTTCTCCCCAGCTTTTGTAAGGTCCAGGTTGCAGTTCTTAATGGCCCAGTAAGCCTTGTGTTCTAATTCGACAGGGAGATGGCATGCCTTGCCGTAGATTATTCTAAATGGGGTTGTTCCTAAAGGGGTTTTAAACGCCGTCCGAAATGCCCACAATGCATCATCTAATTTATAGGACCAATCCTTCTTGTTGTTCCCGATGGTTTTCTTAAGGATACGTTTTATTGTCTAGTTCGTGTTTTCAACCTGCCCGTTTGTCTGAGGGTGATACACGGTTGAGAATCGGTGAACCACTCCATACCTTTTCATTGCTTTCTCCAATTGGTAGTTACAAAAATGAGTACCCCGATCGCTAATAAGGGCCCTTGGTATTCCAAATCGTGCGAATAGTCTCCTGAGGAAGTTTACTACGTTCCGAGCATCATTGGTGGGGAATGCTTGAGCCTCTACCCACTTTGATACGTAGTCAATAGCTATGATTGCTCCCCTTTAGTATATATATGTATAAATAATATAAATACGTAAGGATAATATCAATAATAGAAGAGATAAGTAAGTATTCCGTGAGGATTTTAGAAGATTTTTACTTTTATCTAAAGCAAAAACCCTAAAAAAACCATCCTCGGTCGATTCCCATTGAGGCGTGAATTTGAAAATCGAGCTTACGTTTGAGAATTTATGCTTGAATAATCACAAGTTGAATTGGCTTTCTATTTCTACAATTAAAATGTAATAACAAGTAAAGGCACACTAAAAACGAAAGTAATTAAAGCTAAAACCCTAAAAACGATAACGGGATTCAAATCCCGCTCTTTAAAAAAATAAATTCTAAAATTTTAACCCTACGAATGCAAATTTAATTTTTAACCGTCTTAAATTATAAAAGAAAATTTAAAAAAAAGAATTATATTTTTTTGACTTTTATTTTATTTATTATGAATTAAAAACTGATTTAATAAAAAAAATGTATTAAAAATATTAAACTAAATTATAAAAATCTAAAAAAATCAAAAAAAGTACTTTAAGCTAAGTAGAATCTAAGAAAATTAAGAAACTGAAAAATGCTGAACGAATAGGTAGTTAAAAAGCAAAATAAGCCGGATAAGCAAAATGGGCTAAAAGGGGGTAAATAATAAATTGTGCAAGATAAGACTAGATGACCCTACTGGTGCTGGTGGTAGTGTGGCGTGTGTTAAATTGCTTGGTATGCTAAAGGGGAGGTCACAGTTTCGACCCCTGTGACCTCTCTTTTTTATAAAATATTTTTTTTTCTTTCTTTTTAAAAAAAACTTATCAAAATAAAAATGAACAAACTTTAAACAAAGCAACTTGTTACAAAACATGGAAATAACTGGATTAAGAAGATTAAAGGTGACATTTGCTTTGTAAGACTAAGTGATTTTTAACTAAACTTCTTGGCTTTTTTAGGCTAAATAAGCAATGGAGAACCTAATATGCCTAAACACAAATATTAACTAGACCTAATAAGCACTAATGTGTGTGTACTATAAGCAATATTCAAATAAGCTAAAAACATCAAAAAGCAATGAAACGATAGAAAAAACTTAAAGGCTTTTGTACTAGAACCGGATTGCAAATAAGGACTCTAAAAGCTCAACCTAATGTCAAATACAGCTACAAAGATCTTAAAACTAGCCTATTAAGAAATCTAATTACTAAATAAGCAAATCCATTAAGCGCAATAAGCTCAGAAGTTGCAAAATATCTTTTTAACCAAAACTGTTATATAAAACAGCCTACAAGCACTTTTAAGCTTAAAATTAAGCTAGCCAACCAAAAAGCTAATGCAAAAACCTAATAAACAAGTAATATACCATAAAAGCGATATGAACAAGCAAATTTTAACCATTTTGAAAAAATGATAAGCTAAAAAAAAGGCTTTGAAAAGACAGATTTACACTTTTTAGTTTTTTTCAGTATTTTTCTAAAAGACAAAAGGCTTTTGCTAGCCTATAAATAAGCTAAAGTTAAGGTAGTGCAATCATTGTGACATATTAATACTATGATGCGCTGCAGAAATCTGATAAATTTTTATACGTATACTAGTAAGCATCACTTTGAAGAGCTATAGAAAGAACTAAAAGCATGCTCTTATATAGCCTCTACCAGCCCTTTGCCTATAAGATTGATAATATATCCTGATGTGCCCACAGCTCCCAGAGATGCCTCGACGCAGCCTAACTGTAGTCTATCGTCACCCCCCCCCGAGTCGGCGTCGACGCCATAGCAAACTCTTACCTACTCGACCCAGCCATACGTTTTTGACCCTTTAAATCTACTTCATCACCTAGAACAACCTACGGAATAATTGATCACTAGCCACCATTCCTACTCGCTTTCCCCTCTATACTCCTTAAAACCTTAGCTGAAAACACAATTATTGGCACCTAATCTAAAACTAAGCATATATAAGCTATGTATAATGCATCACAAAACCTCACAGATTCAAACCATGTTTGCTAAAACCTTACAAATGAATTTTTAGTCTTTAATACAAACTTTCAAAAATTATTTAAAGATCTTAAATAAGCTAGATTCAAATTTGACTTTAATGTCCCAAACAGTTTTTTAGGAATTATTTGACCAATTTTATATACCTCCTGTGCCAATACACTCCTTTTTAAAACTTTGAAAAACATTTTTAAGCTAAATAGATAACTTAAGCTCTGTTATGAATTAACAAAAAACAACTTAAAGAATGAGTACTAAGAGACAAAAACCATTACCTAAGAGAATAAGCACAAGGAAATAAGCTAAGCTTTTAGGCAGATTTAAACTAAGTCAAGAGAGTAGTTTTGCATGGGAAATTTCAATTAAAAAGTCATATTATATTAAAGCTAAATCATAAGCATACAAAAAGCTTTTGAAATGACATTGTGATGCATTAATAAGAATTGTAAACTTAAATAAGCAGCAATAAGCAATGGAACAGGAATTTGTAGCTGTCAAGAGTAAAATGAAGAACTAACAATTGCCCTTTGCTTTCAAACAAAGGATAAACTTGCTCTAGAGCTATTTACAACTCAACTATATACATAAGCGTAAATACCCATAAGCTCTTCCATTTGTAAGCTTATAATCCAATTAGCTATTAGAAACTACTGAAAAATTCCACCTAAATTGCAATGACTTCTAAACAATAAGCTAAGTAAGCTTTAAAGTTTATTTTGAGCTTTAGGTAAGGCTTATAGCAGCTTGTAAAAATGACTTGTAAATAGATATAAGCTTTAATTTACTTTATTAAGAACTTAAAAACATAATTTACATAAAACTTAAACTGAAATTTCAATTAACTTAAAAAATCACAAGGCTTTGAAAGTTAATAAAAATGACAAAATTAAAAAAAACATTAAGTGTAAAACTATACTACTCCTAAATTACATACAAAAAAAGCTCTTTACTAGATGTGAACATCCGAATCTATTTAAAGAAAAGCCATGGGGTCTTAGGTGTTTTTCTTAGTGAGAGGTTTTGAGAGTGCTCTCCAAGGTCTTCAATCTTTGCCCTTGAATTTAATTTGTGGTACTTTAACTTTATCTCGTCCCTTGATTCTTCCATGTCCAATCAACAATCAGAATATCCTGGGATTGCACCGTGGTTGTCATCTTCTGGGGGGTTGGGGTTTGGTTTTTGTTCATGTTTGAGGGTTAAGTGAAAGAGTGGGTGAATTGTAATTAGGTCTTTGGCGGGTTGGTATGACAATGAAAAGGGATGGTGAATAGTTTTTTTTTCCTGGGGTTTTGGCGGTGTTAAGTTTACAAGTGTTTGTTTGGGTTAAGGGTGTTAGGTGTTGGGGTAACTGAGTTAAGGGTAAAAGGGTGTTAAGGGGACTATCCATGTGGAGTCCTTACGGTGCTAACGGTTGTAAAACCTTAAGGACTAACGGGTGCAAAATAAGATTTAATGGGTTTATGATTGGGATTTTGTTGAGGCTTGTTTGGTTATAAATGGCTTGGCGCTTTTTCAAGTTAAGGCTTTAGTAATAAATGCCTTAATGGGATAATTTGGCCCATCAGATTGGGTACGGGTTGGTCCATTTAAGATTTCTTCGTTTTCGGCTTCGTCTTTGACTTTGACTTTTTGACTTTGACTTTGACTTCTCACGCTCTTTCCATTCCGTGCTTGGTTTTGTCCGTTTGGCCTTTAATTTTGTGCTTTAGTGAATATCCGGTACATGCACAACACAAATAGCAAAACAAGCATATATTTGGCATTTTTCTTATGTTTTTGGTCAAATAAGCTCGTTTTATTAGGTAAATGGTATGTGTAATTAAGCACATACCAAAATCCCCCATACTAAGTTATTGTCGTGTCCTCATGCAATGCCATAAGTAAACACTTTAGAAAACCAATAATCTCAATCCCCCTTGACTAATTACCTCGAAAAGTAGCTAAGTGTTCATCGAGGAGAATTAAAAAGTCATTAGCTTTTAAAAGCTCCGTTTTGACCATTTTTCAATATTTACACTTATTCCTACACATATTTTTGTATTTTTCCCTTTTCTCATTTTTTTGTACTTTTCTAACATGTTTGACTTTCGTTATTAACCGTTAGGGTCATAGAACAAGACACATTTTAATCCTAAAATGCCCAAAAAGATAAATTCATCGTCCCCGACTTTTCACTTGTCCCAAACCAAGCTTAAAACGAAATCACCGTTAAATATAAGTTAAGATGCTATCACTACTCATATTTGTAACTTGTGAAACATTAAGCACCCAGACAGTATTATATCATAGGTGAATGTTGCTATACTTCGAATTCAACCATGGATCAACGTTTTGCAAAAATTTTATGCTTCACGTTCCATCCAAAAGTAATGAGTTTAAAGGCGAGATCATCCCATGTAGCGACTTTCGTCTTGGCACATCCCAACCTTGCGGCTAAGTGACCAGGCTTTTGACACCCCACAGAGACTAGTATCGGGACTCACGGACCTTCGGTTTCAAAAACTCTTAGGTTTCCCGTATATACATAAAATCACAACTTAAAAACGGAATAGTCTTAGTTCAAAAGCATATTTAAATTTAAGAAAAAGAGATTTTCCCTATATTTATTAAATCACATTTACTACACTTAATATAATTACACATCCTTTAAACTAAGGAAATCCTCGACCTTTTAGAAGGCTGCAACATCGGTTGTGAGCCGGCAAGATGCAGCAAACTTTTATCAGTCTCAGATAATTACTATGTGCCTTATTTAGAAGACTGCAACATCGGTTGTGAGCCGGCAAGATGCAGTAAACTTTTATCAGCCCACAGTTTATTATTATTATTAGTATATTTTTCATCTCTTTTTTTTAATTTTAACATATAATACCACGATATAGAGAAAATTTCTTTTTAGAAAATTTAAGTATAAATTTGAACTAAAATTATTGATATCGACTATACTTCAAAAATTGTTGATTTAAGTTTATTTTTCGAAGAGATCACGTATTATTAATCCGGTTAAAAGCTTATGGGAGAGTAAAGCCACAAACTACACTTATGAGCTCATACAGATTTCCAACTAATCCTTTTTTAAGCATCTAACGTCATAATTAACTCATAAAAAAAAAAAAAAAAATTTCAATTCTCTCGTTCTCGCAAAAGATCGCGAATGCTTAGTCTAAAAGTTAAGGAACAATTTAGAGCTCAACACGCTCAATCGAGTCAAAATTTATTTGTTGATAAAATATAATGCCTAAAAACATTAATAATATTTTTTCACATCTTTACGTTTTGATAATCACAAAATATAAAAACGTTCAACGTAAAATTAAACGTAAACAAGTATTTAGTAGTAAATATTCATTTTCAAACTTATAATTAACAAATTGCTGTGCATATTATGATCAAAGGAAACTTTAAAAAAAAATGTTGTGAACGTTTTATAAACATCACAAACATTTTTTTTTTACATTTAAAATAAATGTTTTATTCAAAATAAACATTTTGAATTTCGTATTTTCGGCAACCTAAAACGGCCAGCAATGAACCAGTAAACACCTCCCCCCCCTAGAAAAGGAACAAAAAGGGAGCGTCTAAAATAAGGGGCGAGCCACCTTAATTACATGGGCGGCCCCCTTAAATTTAAGGGTCCGACCATGAGACCCCACCCTCCTTTTGTCCCCTAATAAATCTGACTATATTTCCAAAATTTTTCTCTCACCTTTTGCACTCCATTCTTCTGCTCAAAACTTAACTGCCCACTGACTATGCGCGAGTAACTCACCCCTCAAAATATGTAACAAATACAAACATTATAAAATACACAACAAGGTACGAAACCCGCGCGAGACCAAGAAAACCAGAAGCAGTATAGATGTGTTTCCCCCGGGTCGTATGTCCCCAACGAGGCTGGAATGTGAAAATCGAAGAAGATTGTGATTTGTGTTTGAATGTCACAGGGAATGATTTAGCACTAAAACTGATAATAATAAGCAAAAGCACATAAAAATAGCAAGAGAATAAGCTGGAACAAGAATAAAAACTAGGAATGACAAAAACACTTTAAAACTTTTACACTAAGGCACAAATAAGCTAATCTAATCTAAATAAGCAAATTAGCATGCAATTAAGCAAAATTAAACAAGAGAAACACAACAGAACTAACAACAGTACCAACCAGTATTAACTACCGTACTAACTTAGAGTTAGTACAAGCTATTTTTATAAGTTAGTACTGTGTATCCTTAACAAAGACACAATTAAACAAGAAATAACACTTAAGCATAATAATATGGAAGTAAAAGCAACCATAATAGACCTATAATGTAACTAAGCTAGAAAATTAAAACTGAAAACTCTTAAAGATAATTTTGAAAAAGACAAATAAGTTTCTACTGAAAACAGTACACTAAAAATAAACTAATCTACGTCTAAACCTAAAGAACAACTTAAAACAAGCTGAAATAATAAGCGGAATGAGCTAAATGAACTGCAGATTACTAAACAGTTTTAAAACTGACAGTAACAACTTGGAGTTAGTTACGCTAGTGTAGTTAGTACTGCTACCTTTGAAATCCAAGAAAGTGAACTAGCAGTACTAACTTGGAGTTAATACTGGTAGCTTTAAGTTAGTGCTGTTCCAAAAATGAACTAGCAGTACTAACTTGGGGTTAGTACTGCTAGCTGAAAATACCCCTTAAAAATCATTTTTCTCTCAAATTAATTAAAAACAGATTATCTTATCCAACAAAATAGGACACTATAAGTGAATTTTAATTAAAGAATTAAGCATTAAATAGGCTGATTTTGGCCTAGCATGTTAATTTAAACTAGCAGTTTTAAACAAATAAACTAACAATTCTGCAATGACAAATAAAGTAAGAAAAGAGAGACATTACTTCACACCCTTGCTCAAACAGGGTCAAACAATGAATCCAACTACAAGCTCTAGCTTGCATAAAACCCAGCTAGTGAGGAGACCATAAGCCATCCAATACAGGCTTATCATTCCTACAGAAGCTGAGTATATTTGAGAGTGATTGGTGTGATATTCTCTTAACTACTAACCTTTTAAGTTCACTTAGTTAAAACAGGTTGTAAAAACATAGCTGAAATGAGAGCTTTGAACAATAAACAACTCAATGTCAGAAACAAACACTTGGGATTATAAAATTGACTTTAAAACTCGATCTTTGCATTAAAACTTGAAAGTGTTACAAGCTGAAAGTAAAAAGCTGTAAAAGGACTGTAAAATAAGCTAAGTTAAATTAAAAAATAAAGACTATTTTCTGAACATAGATAATATGCCTCAAGGCTTACAGAGATGCTCTATATATAGCCCGAATTATGACATGCACTTGTGCTTCTTTGGAGAAGATAAAACCAAGTGTGCTAGTTTCGTTGAGTAAATCTAGATCACATCCCAGCCTTTGGGATTTCTTTTGAGCTTCTTAGGAGACAATCTCAAGCCATCGAAGTTGCTGTTGGGAATGGAGAGGGATTGTGCCAACATGGACTATTATAAATCTGGGGGTTGAGTAGGGTGGCTGAAATGATTTGGTAGAGTTGTTGAGTATTTTGAGTGAGAAGTATATGAGCAAAACAAGGTGCGCGTGCTGGTGTTATGGTATTGGCAGGAAAAAACTTATACAGTTGGGTTGTGGCAGAGAGAAGGTGAAGAAGATTAAGGAATGATAGCTTTTGTACAAGAAAAGGCCCCTCTACATCTTTCTTCTTTTCATTTCCCCTTTTCCCCCTTTCTATCTTTATAAATGAGGTATTCCCAAAATTGGCATAAGCAAGCCCCTGCCCTTTGTCTTCCTTATAATATAACTTAGGGTTTGGCAATTTGACCCCTGCAAGTTCATTTTTCTTTGCATTTTTCTTCTCGGATTTGACTTGACTTTGATGGTTTCGCCTTCACACACTTTTACCATCCCGTGACTCGGTTTTGTTGCCTGTTGCTGGTTTTTTCGTCTTTTGAGAGATATCCGTTCCTCAGCACAATACAAATGCAAACATACAAATACACTTATTTTTTGGTATGTACTTATTCTTTAAGTTCGTTTAAATGGAAAATGGTATGTGTAATTAAACACATACCAAAATCCCCCAAACTAAGATGTTGCGAGTCCCACGCAATGCTATGAAGTAAGCACTCGAGAGACTAAAAATCTAAAACCCACGACTAATAACTTGGGAAAAGGTAGGCCACTTTATCAAAGGGAAAAAAAGAATCAAGTACCTCGACACTATCCCTGTTCTCACACTTTTTATATATACACAAACACTCTATATTTTTTTATTTTTTTTAATTTTTATTTTTATTTTTTTATATTTTTTTATACACGTCTGACTTCCTTTATTTATCAACAATGGGATCATAGAATGAGAAACGTTCATATATAATAATCCACGGACTCCTGACGGATAAATTTCATCGTCCCCCCCTGATTTATTTTCACAACCCCAAGCTAAGCAATTAAACAAGATCATGTCGAAATAAAGTTAGATGTTAAGCCCACATACTTATGACTTGCGAACATTTTTACTCCCAACAAGGAAATATTGATTTGAATTTGTGTGCTCGTTTCAACATAATCAACTTATTTTTCATAGTCCATAATTCAAGATAATCACTACTCAAAGCAACAACTTATTAGGCCGCTTGTAACATTGATTTTAAACCATTGGGGAAACTTTTTGCAACATAATTATCATATTTCATAAGTTCTTAAAGCTAGGAATGAGTGCTTAGTTTGAACACCTACTTAGGTCCGTCCTCCCTAGTAGGATATCACAACCACGACCGGTGTTCTTATTTGAAAAACCCACCCCATTGCTAGACGTAGTGAAAAATCACATCAACACCTTCTTCCTAATAAGTCTAGTCGAATCGGTTTCTTATTTGAACCCTCACACCAGACCATACTTCCAAGTGAGATATCACAAACACATCAAATCCCCTAGAAAGTTAAAGACGTCTTAGTTTGAACCCCCACCTCGATGTAAGACGGAGTGGGATAGTCACGACACATCTTTACTACCCATATGAACAAAAGTATGTCTTCATTGGCATAATACAATATTCGAGCATTTTGCATTCATACTTCATTCAATGCTTCTTTGGCCTTTTATCTATCAAAACCTTCTTTTAAAGAAATCAAGTTGACCAAATTTGGAGAGCATTTCGAAAACATTCGATTGACTTAGTTGAACAAGCACGTGTAATTAGGTGGATTAGAAGCTTATGGGAGAAAAAGAACACAAGTTATTCAATTGAGATTAGAGAACGACGAGAACTTGCTATAACACATCAACTTCTAATTAACTCTATCATCTCTTGTTCTTCACCTTTTTTTAAAAATCAAAGCAAAGAATCGTGAAAGCTCGTCCTGAAGGAAATACTATCTAGGACTCTATACGCCGATCGAGTCAAAAATTATTCTCATTCTACCCAAAAGAAAAGTCAAAACTGTGACAAAACACTTATTTTATTTTTGAAAAATTTAAATTTTTTCATTTTTTTGGTATTTTTGCAAAAATTTTGGTGAAAATACGGGATTACGTGGTAACAATGCTGCAGGCAACAATCAATCTGAAAATACCCCCCCAAACTAGTCACTCAACATCGATCCTCGATGTTTTGAAGGGTATTACGATATCCTAAGCCGTTTATTCAGTATGCCAAAAGATAAAACGATATCGAGTTAGATTAGATATGGGATTCCCAAAATAAAGCTGAGGATTTGAGTCTCAGTGATCGAATAGACAAAACCGAGAGCCTTCACAATCCGGGCAATCCTGGACAATAAACAACAACAACACGAAACACGGGTGATAGAAAAGACAAGCTATCTCACACAACAAACAACACTTATTCATACAATTACAACTACGGATAAGCATGGGTTGCCTCCCACGAAGCGCTTGTTTAAGGTCGCTATGCTTGACCCGTCACCTGAATTTATTGGACATTAGGGAATGTTTGGAGATCCGGGACTACCAATTGTGGTACGTCCCCTCCAAAGTAGTGCTTAACACGATGACCATTCACTTTGAAATTCGGCCCGTTGGCTTGAGATAGCTCAACAGTGCCGTAAGGAAAGACTTGAGTGATGGTGAATGGTCCACTCCAACGGGATTTTAGTTTGCCCGAGAAAATCTTCAATCTTGAATTAAAGAGGAGGACTCGATCACCGACGTTGAAAACGCGATTTTTGATCTTGGAGTCATGGATTCTCTTTGTTTTTTCCTTATAGATCAATGAGTTCTCATAGGCATGATCACGAAGTTCGTTAAGTTCATTGAGTTGAACTTTCCGGTGATCACCCGCAGTAGAAAGATCAAAGTTTGCTTGTTTCAAGGCCCAATAGGCTTTGTGCTCAAGCTCGATCGGAAGATGGCATGCCTTTCCATACACAAGCTTGTAAGGAGTACACCCGATGGGCGTTTTGTAAGCTGTGCGGAAGGCCCATAGTGCATCATCTAGTTTGTCCGACCAGGAAGCACGGTTTTCACCTATGGTCCTTTCAAGGATACGTTTCAAACCACGATTTGACACCTCGACTTGCCCACTTGTTTGTGGATGATACGCGGTGGAGAGACGGTGAGTGACTCCGTACTTAAGCATGACCTTTGTAAACTGGTCATTGCAAAAGTGTGTTCCGCGATCACTTATGATAGCTCGGGGGGCACCAAATCGAGAAAAGAGAGTTTTTAAAAATTTGCAAACAACTCGGGCATCATTGGTGGGGAGCGCTTTTGCTTCAACCCATTTTGACAAGTAGTCAACAGCCACGAGTATGTACTTGTTCCCTCTTGAAGACGGGAACGGCCCCATAAAATCAATGCCCCAGATGTCAAAGATTTCGCAAACTTGGATGGAGTTTTGTGGCATCTCATCCCGTTGCGTAATCTTTCCTTGACGTTGACAAATGTCACAATGGGTGACAAAGTCGTGGGCATCCTTGTAGATGGTGGGCCAATAGAATCCTGAATCAAAGATCTTTCTTGCTGTGTAATTGGCACCATAGTGTCCCCCAGTGGGTCCACTGTGGCAAGCTTTGAGAATGTCTAAAGCTTCTTGCCCCGAAACACAACGTCTGATCACTTGGTCAGCACAGTTTTTAAACAGAAAGGGGTCGTCCCAGAAGTAATGTTTAACATCTTTGAAGAATTTATTCTTCTGTTGGGACGACATTCCCTTGACAATAAACTTTCCCGCATGGTAGTTTGCAAAATCTGCAAACCATGGGGTACTATCATCTTTAAGAGCAATAGATCCAAGGGTTTCGAGAGGAAATGCTTCATTTATTTCCTTGTTCTCGAACTTATCTTGGTGAGGATTTTCCAGTCTTGAAAGATGATCTGCAGCAAGATTTTCTGCTCCTTTTTTGTCTCGAATTTCAATATCAAATTCTTGGAGCAATAGGATCCACCGCATGAGTCTTGCCTTAGCATCCTTCTTGGCAAAGAGATACTTGATGGCAGAATGGTCAGTATACACTATGCTTTTGGACATAACAAGATATGAACGGAATTTCTCAAAGGCATACACTACGGCAAGTAATTCCTTTTCGGTCGTAGTGTAATGAGTTTGAGCCTCGTTCATAGTCTTGCTAGCATAGTGTATAGGTTGAAAATGCTTGTTTTTTCTTTGCCCGAGGACTGCCCCAATTGCGAAGTCGCTAGCATCGCACATCAGTTCAAAGGGCAAGTCCCAGTCGGGAGCAATTAAGATCGGAGCCTCAGTCAATTTTCTTTTGAGTGTATTAAAGGATTCGATACACTCTTCTGTGGAGAAATAATACGAAGTCCTTTTTCAAGCAAATGGGTCTGGACGGGCTATTTTTGAGAAATTCTGGATGAATCTTCTATAAAACCCGGCATGCCCAAGAAAACTACGGACACCTTTTACAGTAGTCGGGTGAGGGAGCTGAATAACGTCAATCTTAGCTCGATCGACCTCAATTCCCGACTTGGAGATTTTATGTCCAAGAACAATGCCTTCCTTAACCATGAAATGGCTTTTCTCCCAGTTTAGAGCTAAATTTGTGTCTTCACACCGCTTAAGCATCTTTTCCAAATGGGTTAGGCATGTAGAGAAAGAACTCCCAAAAACCGAAAAGTCATCCATAAACACTTCCATTGTTTTTTCGATCATGTCGTGGAAGATTGCCATCATACATCTCTGGAATGTGCCTGGTGCATTGCAGAGGCCAAAGGGCATGCGCCGGTAGGCAAAGGTTCCGTATGGGCAAGTAAATGTTGTCTTTTCCTGATCATTTGGGTCGATGGGGATTTGGAAATAACCCGAGAAACCATCGAGAAAACAATAGTATTCGTTTCCCGCAAGCCTCTCGAGCATTTGGTCCATGAATGGTAGTGGAAAGTGGTCTTTTCGGGTGGCTTCATTCAACTTTCGGTAGTCAATGCATACCCGCCATCCTGTAACCAATCGAGTTGGGATCAACTCATTTTGTTCATTCTCAACTACGGTAAAACCACCTTTCTTTGGTACACAGTGTTATTGGGCTTACCCAGGGACTAATCCGATATAGGAAAATTAATCCAGCTTCAAGAAGATTTTTCAACTATCTTTTTTTATGACATCGTGATTTTTGGGTTTAACCCTTCCTGATTTTGGACGCTGGTGTGTAGTCCTCTTCCATTAGAATTTTGTGAGTACAAAATTCTGGGTTAATACCTTTGATATCAGAGAGTTTCCAAGCGATGGCTCGCTTGTGGGACTGCAACACCTTTATGAGAGCGGCTTTCTCCCCGACACTCAAATTTTTAGCAATGATGACTGGTAACTTGTTGTCACCCTCCAAAAATGCATATTCCGAAGGTGGGGAGGTAAGTCCTTGAGTTACAATCTGGGAGATACATCAACTGATGTTTCATCGGTTTTGGTTTCACAAATCTTAAGTTCTTTTCTAATCTCAGAAAAATAATTTGCATGGTTGGGAAGTGGTGATAAGCTCAATATTTAGATAGCTTCAAGAAGAGAATGTCCTTCTCGGGATCACATTCGGCATCATCAATTCCTGTCTTATACGAAGTATCAGAAAGTTCAGCCTCGATTTCTTCAAGAATGAAATCACTGAACCTCAGAATGGATGTGAGGGTGGGAGAAGTGTATCACAATTGGTTCCAAGTATGGAATGGAATTTCCATTCGCTAATACTTCCGAGAAACCTAAGAACTCTTGAGAATATTCCTCACATGCTATATCAATAAGGTTGACCTTGTTAACTGATTCCCTGGCATTGTAGGAGAAATTTTTCGTATCACCTACTTTGAAAGTCACGGATTGGTTATCATGTCTTAAGGTCATCTCTTCACCGTGTACATCAATCAAGGCTCTTGCCGTTCTTAAAAATGGCCTTCCTAAAATCAACGGGACTCTAGGGTCGGCATCATGTCCAACTACCACAAAATAGCTGGAAAGTAGAAGGTTCCAACCTTCACAAAAACATTTTCGGCTATGCCGGTGGGAGTGGAAGTCGATCGGTCGGCTAACTCGAGTATCATCTTAGTTTTGGTCAGTCCTTGGAGATTAAGCTTTTCAAAAACTGAGAGTGGCATTAGATTGATGCTTGCACCGAGATCGGCCAGGGCTAAGCATTCATCCAACTCTGGAAAATCGCACGGTATCAGAAATCTACCCGGGTCTCCTAATTTTTCGGGAAATGTCTTTAGGATGACTGCCGAGCAATTTTCATTAACCGGTGTTTTGGTTAATTCTAAGATCTTGTCTTGTTTGTTGTTCAAAAGCTTTCTGAACATTGGAGCAAACTTAGGCATGTGGCAGGGAGAGCATCCGCGAAGCTCCATCTCGAAGTGGAGATTCCGAAAAATTTCCATAAATTTTAAAGCTAAAGGTCTTCCTTATTCGCGGATTTTTTCCATTGTTACCCAGATGGATATGGTAAACTCGTTTTTGTTTTAGGCATGACAACTGGTTCATCAACTTGGACTATCGGAGGTTGGACGTCTTTGGTACCCCCGTTAGGAAGCACCGTGTCCTTTGTCACCTCGGTTTCAACTTCCACCACCGGAGGTGGAATTTGAGGTCCATCATACGAAACACCGCTTCGTGTGGTGATTACTTTCAATTCACCCTTCGGATTAGCAATTGTGTTGCTAGGAAGAGAACCTGAACTCGAAGTAGAAGCTTGGTTGGAATTTACGATTTTGGTGAGCAAGTCGGTTATGTTGGTCATTTGGTTTTGCATGTTTTGCATAACCGCATCATTAGCATTGACATAGCTCTCAAAATCAGTTTTTGACACACCCGAAGCTTGATGAGCTGGAGCTTGGTAAGCTGGGTGTTGATTAACCGTAGGTATAGATATATATGAGGCTTGTTGTGAACCTGGGTCGTTTGGAAATTGACCCTGGTTTATAACCAATTCCACTGTTTGGTTTTGGTTCCAACGATTCTGATTGTTGGCTTGGTTTTTGTGTTGCATGGGAGGAAAACCGGGTGGTCCTTATTTGAGTTGCCATCAGGTGGCGGACGGTAACCGGTATTTCCATGGTTAAAATTTGTTGCGGCTGCTTGCGAGACGTATTCTTGGATGTTATCTCGGTAATTGTTGCTATCGGTAGCCGGACAATTACGATATGAGTGGGCACCACCGCAGGTAACACAACTTTGCTCAACTGCTTTTACAGGAGCGGGAGCTTGAGTTTGGTTTTTCTTATCGAGAATCAATGCTCTAACCATATCTTTCAGCTCCGCAACATCAGATGAAACTGCTGGGTTGGAAGAGTTTGTACTTACTTTGGAAACAATGGCCTTGCTTCGTGATTGACGAACTTTAGATTTGCTCTCGATGATTTTTAGGCATTCTCGAGGCATTTTATCAAGAAAGTTACCACCCGCAGCAGAGTTCAATGAATCTTGATCATTTGAATTTAGGGCATTATAGAATGTATCGAGTTGATGCAATTCTGAAAACCCATGATGAGGGCATCCCCTTAAAAGATCATTGAAACGGTCCCAAGCCTCATAAAACGTTTCATCAAATTTTTGCTGAAACCTCGTGATTTCATTTCTGAGATTTGTCGTTTTAGAGGGAGGGAAGAATTTGTTAATAAATTTCGAAACAAGATCATCCCATGTTTCAATTGATCGAGGGGGTTCTTTTTCCAGCCAAATTCGGGCTGCCCCTTCGAGAGAAAACGGGAAAAGCATAAGTTTAACCGACGTATTTGGGACGTTCGGGAACTTCATCCGAGAAGATGATCTCGTTTGAAATAACGGTATGTGAGCATGAGGGTCTTCTTTATCATTCCAAAAAATGGCTTATTTTGGACAAGATTCAAAGACCATCTTGATCTCTAAGTTATTCGCGTGATTACCGAATAACTATCGCATCCTCGTACCCTTCGGTGGTGCTTCGAGCAGTTGTGCCTCCATAGTAGCGATTATCGGCCGATCGTAACTATGGAGGAATATCAGGTTTCTCAAGATTGGATGACTCAACAGAAGTTTGTCGACTTGTTGTTTTGACCGTTTACGGCTTGAGACTAGTGCGCATGCACAAAAAAGAAATTTAAAAAGAAAATTTACACTATTTTTTTGGTTTTTTAATGATTTATTCACAATGTATTTAACGGACAATGAGATAAGACAACTTCAACCAAATAATCTACTTACTTCACGGTAGCTCTCAAAAAGATAAACGCACAGGTGAGCGGAGGAGTAGGAATAGCGCGAAGCTTATTTCTTCTTTCGGGTCGTAGTTCCTCGGAACAACCCTCCTTATACCCACTTTATAGTTTGTTTAACTTTTCAAGGTGAGTCGTACGTCGTAAGAGACACAAATGCAAGTCTTAAATTCTTGATTCGAGTTGGGAAATTTGTATTGTTCCACACGTTAGGAACAATTGATAAATTTGGAGTTTATTTTATTTCTTTTTTATGGACAATTTTTTTATATTTTTGATTTTTTCTTTTATTTTTATATTATACTTATATTAATAAAAGAAAATGAAAAATATTTTTGTACTTTTTTTTTAAAGAAAATATTCACAGATTCAACACAAGTGTCAACGTAACGATATTCACGCGTTAGCCTCCCCGGCGTCGCGCCACAAAATTGAACTCAACAGAAAACTTACACCTTTTTATGTATCAATAAATATAAATACATATATAAAAATACACAACAAGGATCAGGATCCGCGAGACCAAGAAAACCGGAAGCAGTATAGAGTGTTCCCGGGTCGTTATGTCCCAACGAGGCTAGAGATGGAATATCGAGTCACGAATGATGATTGGAGTTTGAATATGACAAGGATGAGGTTATGATTTGGAACTAACACTGATAAGGTCAAAGTAATTAAAAATAAACAAAGAACATAAGCTAGAACAAGAATAAAAGCTAGAATTGGGAAAAATACTTAAAACTTTTACACTAAAACACAAGTAAGCTCAAATAAACTTAAGACAAATTAAATAAGCTAAACTGACTCTAAATAAGCAAATACAAAAAGAAATTAAGCTAAATTGAACAAGATAAACACAACAGTACTACAACAGTACTAACAGTATTAACTACCAGTACTAACTTTAAGTTAATACTGCTAGGCTTAAGTTAATACTGCTAGGCTTAAGTTAATACTGCTAGGCTTAAGTTAATACTGCTAGGCTTAAGTTAATACTGCTAGGCTTAAGTTAATACTGCTAGGCTTAAGTTAATACTGCTAGGCTTAAGTTAATACTGCTAGGCTTAAGTTAATACTGCTAGGCTTAAAAGTAGCAAAAAAAAATGAACTAGCAGTTCTGCAATAGATAAGTAAAGAGAAAATAAGCGACTTACTACACCCTTGCTCAAAACAGGGTCAAACAATGAATCTACAAGCTCTAGCTTGTATAAAACAAGCTAGTGAGAGTCCATAAGCCCATCCATAACTGGCTTATCATCCATAACATAAGCTGTGGTATATGTGAGAGAGATTTTTTTAAATTTCTCTTAACTAATTAACATTTTAAACTTACTATAATTAAGCAGCTATAAACAAGCTGTGTTGAGAGCTTTTTAAACACAAAACAACACAATGAAGAAACTTAACACTTGAAATGGTAAATTGACTTGAAAACTCAAACTTGCATTAAAACTTGAAAATGTTACAAAGCTGAAAGTAAAAGCTGTAAATGACTTAAAAACTAAAATTATTTAAAAACTACTGATTACTAAAAACTAAAAACTAGATGCCTCAAAGGCTTACAAAAAGCTCTATTTATAGCCAAAGTCTTGGACTTGCAGCTTGTGCTACTTTGGAGAGATAAAACCAAGTGTGCTAGTTGTGTGAGGTGAATCTAAAGCAAATCCCAGCCTTTGATTTCTTTTGAGCTTCTTTGGAGACAATCTCAGCCATCGAAATGCTTTTGGAATGGAGAGGGATTGCCAACATGGACTTTATAAAGCTGGGGGGTAGTAGTAGGGTGTTGAGTGATTTTTGCAGAGAAGTATGGGAGCAAAAACAGGGTGCTGGCTGGTTTTGGTATTGGCGGGAAAGCTGGGGAAAGGGTTTATACAAGTTGGGTTGTGACAGAGAGAGGTTGAAGATGATTAAGGGAATGTTTGGTTTGTGTACAAGAAAGGCCCCTCCACATCACACTTCTTTTCATTCTCTATTTCCCCTTTTCTTTCTTTTATAAATGAAGTTTCCCAAATTGGCGTAATCAGTCCCTGTGGTTTATATAATAATATAACTTAGGGGTTTGGCATTTTTGACCCCTCAAGTTATATTTTTCTTTGCTTTTTCTTCTCGGAGTAGACTTGATTTTGATTTGGCTTCGATTTCACACACTTTTCCATCCCGTGTCCTGTTTTGTCTCTTTTTGATTGGTTTTTTCGTCCTTTTGTGAGATATCCGTTCCTGCACAACACAATTAGCAAAACAAGCATATATTTGGCATTTTGAGTCCGTTTTTGGTTATTTTAGCTCGTTTTTAAAGGTAAAAGGTATGTGTAATTAAGCACATACCAGTAAACAAGCACCTTGATGACCATGCTACTTCATCCCTAAGCAGCTTACAAGCACCTCCCCTAAATATCTAATCCATTTCTTGGTATAAAAATGAGCCACATCACCTCTTTTCTTCTTTATTAAGCCGCGGCATCACAAGGACCATCCAACACCACAAAGCTACTTCCTAGCTTCTACAACTCATACACTAGCTTCTCCACATCCCTACCTAGCTTGTACACATGTCCCATATCAGATCCTAAGGCTTCCTTAACCTCCTTGATCTCAAACTAGTATAAATAGGACCATACATGCTTCATTTTTCTTCATCCCCCACTTCCTCCTCTATAACCCTTATAGGCAGCAATCCTTTGCTCCCTTATGATCCTAGGATCATTAAAGAAGTTCAAGAAGTGAATCCTTGAAGAATTGAAGCCCCGGAGTAAAGATACAAGGCGTACGAGTGGAAATACTACCCGAAACGACCCATTTCCACCATTTTTGATCATTGAAGCTCAAACCCAGGTTCTATCAACTTCATACCTGCTACTACACCCTTATAATGTTCATATGATCCTAAATATACTCTTGTTAAAGTTTCATAACTCAATTCATGCTCATTTTCCATTTTGATCCAAAACCGTACACCCGAAACCCTAATTTCGCGTTTTTCTTAAAACTAAATGTTATAATGGTTAAATATTGTTATAATCTATCCTAGCATGCCTAATTAATGTTAAAATAACTACTTTATTGATTAATGAAGGAATTTGATCTTAAAACCCGCGCGTTTATGTTTTGAAACCCTAATTTGACCTGTTTTACTTACCAGCTTAACGAATCGTTATTTTAAACTTATGTTGCATTAAAACTTCATATTTTAGTTTATTATAACTTATAAATGTCTAATGAAATGTTAAAATAAGCTTGAATGACAATTAGGATATGTTTTGTAATTATAATCCATGCAAGGGGTATATATCGTAACTTTCTGAAACTTATAACAAAAGGGGCTGAATATGTCATTTTATCAAAGTTATAACTATAGGGGTCTATTATGTAACTTTTTAAAGTACAAGGTTTACTTGGTATATCAATAAAAGTTGAAGGACCAAAGTCGTAAAAATACAAACCCTAGGGGTCTACTTGCAATTTTCCAAACCCCCTGGTCTAAAATGTAACATTTTGAAAAAGTATAAAAACACATTCAAAACATTACCAGACATAACTTTAATTAACGCTTGACGTACTTAACATTTCCAGATATTGAATAAAACGCTTAAAACCGATCATCCGGAAGCTATATTGTACCACAATACTAGGGAGCTTCATATTAAGAGGTTTCATCTTGGTATTACGTTCTGACTGAGTTGTTGGGTTTACGATTTAAAGTGCCCTAGCTCCTCAAACGTTTACTGAATGACTTCTGAATTATGATGGCCCGAACGGTGATACATGTAACACCCTTATTTTTACAATATAGCAGCGGAAGCTTATCTGGGGTATTACTTCATGGATACAACAATCATAATCATAGAAAACGACCCAAAAGAGACGTTTATTCAAAAGATATGTATCAATTTATATCAAATCATAAAGGGGTTTTTTTTTAAATTTTATTATTTTTTACAAAAGTATGTCCCAAAATCTAGTTACATTGAGAATGAAACAAGATTTATCCACTCGAGTCCATGGCAACTCCATGCCGTATATGGCTCAAAAACCTGAGATAAAACATGCTAAAGAGTCAACACAAAGGTTAAGTGAAATTCAAAGGTTATGATAAGCATTTTGAATTCCAAGTCAGTAGTGGTAATAATTGTACAAACACAACTATTATGAAAATGTTATTGTTATGATCTTGGGTCCCGATTATTAATACCCGTATTTGTATAATTGCAACGAATGCAATTATTGTAGTAACAGTGTATTACTGCGTTATTGTCTTGTTTAGTCTGATTTGGTCTTGGTCTTGTATAGTATAGTCTGGTCTAAGCTCATGGCACACAAACTGACTAGTGTATATATATACCCAAAATGATGTATATATATAGAGATAATGGCCCTCGGTGTAGGTAATTGCACACACATACCACTCAAATCAATCTCTTATATCAGGATGCGCTTTCGAGAGCGTGTGAGAGCGCCGAGCGAGCGCGTGTGCAGCGACTCTCTAAACAACACACCGTCTATTCTCACACGAACAGATCCAGCTCCACAAAAACTCACACATTGTGTCGAGCCGCGACTCCTCCCCCCCCACCCTGAACAAAGTCTCTGGAGCAAATCATATCACAATCCGAGTCCCACAACAACGCAACATACGCCTGCCACACCCCCGCGCCTCATCTCACTTGCCGCGCCGTAGCCACCATACTGCAGCCTAACCTCTCCCTCAAACGCTCACAATAGCTATGGCGTAAACACGAGTCCGGTAGAGCGCTCCTATCAGGATAACATATCGCGCGAGTCAAATCCACAGCACCACCACCTTGTATTCCTGGTTTAAGCATGTATAAGTCTTTGAAAAGTAATCACATTGTTATAAGATAAACGAGTATGCAAAGAGTTTGTAACAAGCATGTATCCCCCTCGCGGGTTTATAAAACATGTAAATAAGTAAAGGCGAGGTTATGAACTTCACCTGGTATGTAGATGTAATAAATATTCTGAAATGAAAGCTGACGACCTTATCACAATCTTAACCAGGGAATGTTGATATAATAAAATGATAGTAAACAGCCACGTCACACAACCTGAGTAGAATATATCAAGTCTTAGGAAGATTGTACTTTAGAACTTTGGTTTAAGAGTTATGAGTTTGATTGAAGAGTTTAGAATTATTGTATCACCGTTCGGGCCATCATAATTCAGAAGTCATTCAGTAAACATTTGAGGAGCTAGGGCACTTTAAATCGTAAACCTAACAACTCAGTTAGAACGTAATACCAAGATGAAACCTCTTAATATGAAGCTCCCTAGTATTGTGGTACAATATAGCTTCCGGATGATCAATTTTAAGCGTTTTATTCAATATCTGGAAAGGTTAAGCACGAGAAGCGTTAATTAAAGTTATGTCTGGTAATGTTTTGAATGTGTTTTTATACTTTTTCAAAATGTTACATTTTAGACCCTGGGGTTGTCACACCCCGCCAAGGCGGAAACGCGAGGCGTAAACAAGAATGGATATCATCACAACACATGGTGTCTATATAGAGAATACTAAAATGAAAACTAAAGTAAAGCAAAGACACAAAGTGTCATAACAATACCCAAAACCTAATAGTGTCTTTATTAATGAGAAAGAGGTCTCGTCAATAAATGACATGCAAAAACATAAACCAAACAATTCAAACAGAAAGCATAAATAACTCCAAGCATCCTACGGTCTCTTCTAGCCACTTCATTCTATCTTAGCACCATTAAGCTCACCTGAAAATGATGCTTAAAACGTCAACACAATGGTTGGTGAGAGACATAGGTTTAGGACAACAATAAAACTTTAAAACCGAATTACTGTGATTATCAAAACAATAAAGGACAATTATGCAAAATATGAACTTATGCTAACATGCAATCCACATACTGGGTAGGAACGTTACCCCCGATCCATTACAACAACTGGGTAGGAACGTTACCCCCGATCCACTAATAGTCATGGAAAGGATCCAATACCCAATTCCAGACTCTTGGTACCGATAACACAATATCACAAGGAGTTGATCAGCTCCAAGGATCTTGCCTACATAAGTAGACGATAACACCACATTATCACTCGGGATAAATCCCAAGTCTTGCCTACATGAGTAGACGATAACACCAATATCACATTCAACATGCAACAATAAGTCATATAATAGTAACATATTGTCCATACACCATTAACCACATAATCACAGCATTCAAAACATCTTTAGATCACAAGCATCATTTTCATCCCAAAATTAGAAGAAAAAAAAGACATTTAAAAATGGGACTATGAAACTCACCTGTTTGCTAGCTTCAAATCCACAAACACTTCACAAATAACACGAACAATCTAAACAATATAAACATAAAACAAGTTACCATCAATTAGGTATTTAACCCACTATGACGTAACCTCAACTATGATGGATGCCTATGTGATCTATCATAGTCCTATACTCGTTTTATAACCTTATTAAATCTTACATTTACTATTTGCACCTCAACGTTACACTTAACACTTAACACTTTCTGGTTTTACGCAGAATTTTACTCTCACTTGTGTGCCCTAATCGCACTACTTAAACATTCCCATAATTCAAACCAAAATTCACCATGCTACATATATGTCATATGAACCTCTCATGGCTCTCCCAAAGTCACTACCCTTCTATAAATATCCTAAAAAAATTCATTAATCCAAAGTGTTTAAAATTCGTCCAGAATCTGACCTTTAAAAAGTATGGCATTAATTACCCAACTTAAACCCCTCTCTGACCTTAGCCAAAATTCAGAGGTCACACACCATATATGAACTAACTTCCACGTGACTTAGAGCCTCTAACTCAGTGTCTAAGTATTTTTAGAAAAATCAAAATCAAAACTGAAATTCGTCAATGTTTTACACACTGATTTTGTATTGATCATTTGACCCACTTCCCGACCACAAAAACTTATGAGGCCATTATTTTAAAGAAAGTAACTCTCTGAGGTTAATCTCCAGTATGTTTGTAAATTATTTATTTGATCTATATGACCGAGTATATGCCTCGTTACAAAAAACTGCCTAACTTTCTGCAGTGAATTACGCATCTAATTCGAGTGATCTAAGCCCTAACGCATGATCATATCGCTAATCTAATTAATCAAATGATTAAACTAACATTAATATATCATAAGCTTTCTGGAAATTAAATACCCTAATTTATAAACCCTATTTTAAACCTAAATCCACCATAATTAAGTTACTAGAAAAATAAACGAACTAGGATTAAAAGATCGGATCGTACCTCGAAGTGAAACCCTAAAATTTTCGTCTTCTCTTTTCTCCTTCCTTATGGCCGGTCAAATTAAGTAAATGGGGAGGGTTAGGGATTTTAATCTTGTATATATAGGCATCTAGGTAGAATCCTAAACTAACTCTAATTAGTTATTAGATTAGGATTAGTATTTTATTTTTATTATTTTTTTTTTTTTCCTTTTAAATTTCGGAACACTATTCATCCTATAAAAAAATATTTTTTTTTTAATTTTTTTTATTAATTAGATATTTACAATATAACCTTAAGTTTTTGTAAAAATGTTTACTTATTTGGCTAACCTTTTTGCATAAAGGCAGTTTCCTACCTTTCTAAAAATAACTTTTCATTTCCAACCTAACTTTCCAAAAATAGAAATTTTATATTTTCTCAACTAAACTTCTAAAGTCAAAACTTATCTTAAATTACTAACACGAAAATACGTATACGTATAAATACTTACACATTAATCATAAAAACGCTAAAATCTCAATAATCATTTCCTCGTCACTCAAAAGTGAACGAAATGAACTCAACCATCAATCCAATCTCATTGAGATGATAACACTCAATAGATTGATTGCCAATACCTCATAAACACATAGAAGCACACATAAACACATAGAATCACATAAACCATACATTGCAACAGACACAATAGTCAACACTATCGTTTTGTACAAACCATCTCAAGTCATGGTTGTCACATAAAATCATATAAACCAAACATTTCAACAGGTACATAAGTCAACACTAACGGTTTGACTAACCTGCTCAAGTCATGGTTGTCACAGTATCCCCTCCTTTAGGAAATCTCGTCCCGAGATTTAACTAAAAGGTTCAACTTTATCATTACCAAATAATTAATCGATGATACTTATCTGTCAAGTAGTCCTCCCATTCTCATGTTAACTCAAAGTTACACTTTGAATTCCAACGATCTACAACCATAACATTCCTACTAACTTTCACAAGATATCTTACTGCTAACAACTTTGCCTGCCCACAAAAGGGTACGCATAGCAGCATAACCGCTCTAAACGAAAAGAAACATCCAATTACATGAACCTCGCCCGCCATCGAAGAGACTCGTCAAAAACCTTAAGTTGTGTAACAACGTCATTTATAACCCGGTCTCGCAACTCATCAAACAAGAACTGTCTTGAAACCAAGTTATAAGTTGTTACAAAGCCTAACGTTTTTGAAGAATTGGCTCGACTTCGAGTTTATTCATAAAATAACTTTAACCAAAATCACACCAACACATCTAAGGGCATACTAAGGTCTACAAGAAACCTTACGTACCCAACTTTAACCAAATCTCCCAATGATCCCTTGCTCAACGAACAAGTGTGGATTCTCAGTTTTCCTAAAGTCTTAAAGACCTCGCTTCTAGTTAAAATCGGACCTTAACTATCACCATCCTGCTACATTTTAACCTCATAACTTCACAGTCACTATTCTCAACGGGTTCCTCAACAAAACAAAAAGTTTTGTCAACCTTGTTCCCCGCGAATAAATTCCCGTTGAGAGGTCAAGTTTCCTTTTTGACGGAATACTTGCCTTTAAAATGATGTTCGGGTTACTATCTGAAATAATAGCAAGCCATTTGGCATGTTTTGAAAACATTTGTAACTTCTGCTCGAACTTCATTTATAGCCTCGTATCATTATTGAATGACATTTCTAAGACCGTAAATGTTATCGATTTTCAGAAGACATGCCATTATTACCTCTTTTTTATATTTTTTTTTTCATTTTTTCTTTGGTTTTATAGATTTTTATATTTTTGTATTTTTTTTTATAAAAGATTTCCTAAAAATGAAAAATCTTTTATTGTGTTTTAAGTATTAAATATATACATAATGATACAGATATGTTCAATTAGGTACCATCACTATTCATCAACTTCATCTGCCAATTATTTCAGAGTCTCCGACGTAAAACTTCTCATTCCTAGCTTGTTGATCAGAAATTCAATTCTTTCTCGGCCAAGAGCTTTAGTAAAGATGTCCGCCAGTTGATACTCCGTATTGACAAAGTAAAGTTAATCACGCCCATTCTCTAACAAGCCCTTGATAAGAGAAATCTGATGTCTATATGCATAGATCTGGAATGTTGAACGTTGTTGCAGCATAAGGCAATAGCGCTTTTGTTATCACAATACATTGGAATTTGTTGAAACCAAAGTTGAATCCAAGGCCATAGTCGGTAAGCTATGATCTCATCCAAAGGATTTGAGCACAACAGCCGGACAAAGCAATATATTCAGCTTCCGTACTGGATATCGCAGCGCTTTTCTGCCTTTTTGATGACCAACTGATAAGTCTATCTCCCAAAAATTGCATACTACCAGATGTGCTATGGCGTGTATCTTGACAACCAGCATGATCCGCATCTGCAAATGCTATTAGAGCTATCGAAGAATCCTTCGGATACCATAGTCCCCGATTAACAGTTCCTTTTAGATATTGAAATATCCTTTTTACTACATTTAAGTGCTTTTTGGTAGGCCGAGCCTGATACCGGGCACACATGCATATAGCAAATTGTAGGTCAGGTCTACTGGCTGTGAGATAAAGGAGGGTGCCAATCATACCACGATAGTGTGACGGATCTACGGCTTTCCCTTCTTTATCCTCATCCAGTTTAGATTTCTCCACCATTGGAGTATCCACTGGGTCACAAGAGTCAAAACCGTATTTCTTTAAACATTCAAGGGCATATTTTGACAGGTTAATAAAGATGCCTCTGGGACTTTGAGAAATCTGTTGTCCTAAGAAAAATGAGATTTTACCCATCATCGACATCTTGAATTTTGAACACATTATTTTGCGAATAGATCATAAAGTTCAGGAGTAGATGCAGCAAAGATAATATCATTGACATAGATTTGTACTAGTAGAAGTTCGTTGCCTTCTCTACGGATGAACAGAGTAGGATCCACTGAGCCTTTGGAGAAGTCATTGGATAGCAGGAATGAAGACAACATATCATACCACGCCCGTGGAGCTTGTTTCAACCCATAGAGAGCTTTCTTAAGCTTGTAGACGTAGTTAGGTTTGTCTGGATCCACAAATCTGCCCGGTTGGCTAACATAAACTTCTTCTCGCAGATTACCATTCAGAAACGCAGTCTTCACATCCATTTGATAGATGACCATGTTCATGTGAGCAAAAAATGCAAGAAAAATTCGTATAGCCTCTAATCTTGCAACCGGAGTGAATGATTCTTCGAAATCGATACCCTCCTCTTGGCGATAACCACGAACGACCAACCGTGCCTTGTTTTTCAGAATACCTCCTAACTCATCAAGCTTAACCTTATAGATCCACTTAAGAGAGATGACAAATGCTTTGTCAGGAGGAGGAACAAGTTCTTAAACCTCCAGACATTCAAATTCATGAAGTTCCTCTTGCATAGCTTCAATCTAACATGCTTGAGTTAAAGCGTCTTTGTAGTTCTTAGGTTCAACTGATATGAGAAAGGCATCATAGCAGCAGAATAAGGCTTGTTCATAGATTTGTAGTCGTGTGGAAACTGGTCTGTCAAGAGCACCGATTATATTCTCAAGTGGGTGATCCTTAGTCCATTTGCTATTGTGTTCAGAAACTTGGTGATCGGGAGGCACAATTGTATGGATAACATCTGATGATGAAAATTGATCAGAAGTAACTTCTAGAATTAGAATACCGAAGTACGGATCATTACCCATATGTGCAACTTTAATATCATGATTATCTTCTTCAACATCATGAGAAATAATAGGAGTTTGAGTTTCTTGTATTGTATGAGAGTTACTTGTTGATGGTGCATCTTGATCAACTGTAGTTGAGGAAGGTGAGCCAGTTGATACAGCATGTTCAGGTGCAACTGCTTCAGGAATAGGAGTAATGACTTCTGGTGCTTGTAAATCAATATTAGTCGGGGGATTAAGTGACTCATCAAACATTGGTTAAAACAACAAATCCCAGTCAGATCTCGAAGGTGGTACAAATGATGTTGAAGAGGGAGGGTTTGGCACGAGTCCTGAACTGTTTGTTGCAGGAGTCATTTCATGAAGAGCGGGTCCTGAACTACTGTGCTCAGAAGCCATCGCGGTCAGCTCATCAAAATCAACATGTATGGTTTCAATTATTCGTCTGGTATGTCTGTTGTAAATCCGGAAAGCTTTCTTTGTGGGTGCATATCCAATGAAAATACCAATATCAGCCTTTGGTTGTAACTTGCCCAAATTATCACTATCATTTGTTGGGTAGCAAAGTGCACCAAACACATGTAGATAAGATAGATCGAGAGGTTTGTCGTGTAAAAGCTCGTATGGTGTTTTTCCGTGACGACGACGTATCATGGAACTATTTTGGGTATAACAGGCTGTGGCAACTTCTTCGGCCCATAGAAATAAAGGAGCTTTTGCATAAATTAACATAGTGCGGGCTGCTTCAATTAGCCTATGATTTCGTCTTTCAACAACACCGTTTTGCTGTAGAGAGCGTGCAACTGATGTTTCATGAGAGATGCCAACCTTCTCATAATATTCACGCATTGTCTGATTAACAAACTTAGTTCCATTATCTGTTCTGATGCGACGAACGGTTTCCTTAAGTCATGCGGTACGAACGGTTTCCTTAAGCCGGTACTTGGGATCATACTTCAAAGTATTAAAGGGAATGTTACCGCCTCTAAACCTCAAACTCTAGAGGAAGCCATTAACATAGCCCAGAGGCTAATGGATCAGGTAACAAAGCACACACCAGTGCAAGTATCAAGTGATCACGAACAAAAGTTTGACGACAGAAGAACTTTCAACAACAACAACTACCGTAACACCAACACCAACAACCGCTACAATAATCACCAACCACAACAGAATAGAAGACAGGAAACCTTTAGGGCTTATGCTGCCACCCCAACTGAAAACAATGGCTATACTGGAAACTGTCCCTTGTGTAAGAAATGCACTCTGCATCATACAGGACCTTGCACTGTTAAGTGTAATACTTGCAACAAGGTAGGCCATCTGACCAAGAACTGCAGAAACAAAGGCCAACCACTGGAAGTAATCTGCTACCAATGACAGTTACTTGCCATGCCTATGGAGAGAAAGGGCATTATGCAAATCAATGCCGAAATGCCAGAAAGACACCAACCAACCATGCCAGGGAAAGAGCTACATGCTAAGAGGATAGGAATGCCATCAAACCCGAACGTAGTCACAGGTATGTTCCTTCAAACCAACATCCCTAGCTAGAGTATTATTTGATTCTAGAGCCGATAAAAGCTTCGTATCCATATCTCTTTCCTCTAAGCTAAATATTCCACCCATTACAATAGATACCTTTTTACTGATTATCAAAATGCTTGACGGGAAACTAGTAAGCACAAACAAACCTTATTCCAGGGTTAAAATCCTGACCTAGTTAAACCAACCTTCAAAATTGATCTATGCCGATTAAACTCGGTAGAATTCGAACGTCGTCATGGTAATGGATTGGTAACCTAAGTAGCATGCAGAATCATCTGTGACGAAAAGGTCGTCCACCCTCCCATCGACGTGAAACATTAATCATTCCGAGGTGACCAACGTAAAACCGACTAAAATCTCATATCCTGTATAAAAACCGAAAGGTATCACTCCAGGGGATGTCAAGGTTTTCGTAGCCAAAAAAATGAAAATAATCGGACGAGAAAACCCTACAAGACAATAATGATAGTCAGAATAATTCTCTAAAGTTTATCCTGAAAGATCTACCTGGCCTTCCTCCCGCGTTCGTCAAGTAGATTCAAATCGATTTTTATTTCCAGGACGACACCAGTAGCCCGAGCACCTATAGATTACTCCTTCAGAAATGTAGGAACTATCTAACCCACTTCTAGATTGGCAGAATCCGAGGTTTTATTCGACCAAGTACTTCACCTCGGGGAGCTTCATGTCTAATTTGTTAAAAAGAAGACGGATCTTTTCATAATATGTATTGATTAACCAGAGAGTTGAATAAACGTACCATAAAGAATCGTACCCATATACCTCAGAGATCGAAGACTTATTTGATCAACTTCAAGTTTGAGTGTTTACTCAAAGATTTCGACTTGAGATTAGGTTATCACAACTGGAGTCCAGGGATGAAGATATTTCCCAAGATTGCTATCAAAACAAGATACAGACAAAAAGAAAGATCTACGAATTTCAAGTGATGCCATTTTGGTTTAAACAAACGCACCTATTGAAAATCCATGGATCTCATGAAATCGTGTGTCAAACCATACTGATAAATTTGTAATATGTTTATCAATATATTCTTTATCTACTCTCGAACAAAAAAGCATTGCAAATCCTTTGGATAATCCTAGAATTACTCAAGAAAGAGAAGTTGTATATGCCAAGTTCTCCGAAGGTGTGATTTTCTGGATTCATATTGTGTAATTTCTGGACACTTATGATGTCAAGGACTTCATGTTTAAAACCCCACCAAGATTGAAGCAGTAAGAAAGTGGCATCTCCTACTAACACCCATAGAAATACTCAATTCTTAAGGACTTAGATTACTACTGGAGATAGCATAAAGGTTTTTCAAAGATTGCAAGTCATTGACTGAATTAACCCAGAAAAACCAGAAGTATATCTGGCTGAAATCAAGAGTCGGCTTTACAATTACTAAAACAGAGCTTTTGTGAAGCTCCCTTCTTAGCATTACCAGAAGGAAAGGACGGATTTTGTTGTTTACTATTATGCTCCCATCAAGGTCTGGGAGCAACTGTAAATCCAAAGAGAGAAAGTTATTGCAAATGCATCCCAACAACTTCAAACCTCATGAAGAAAACTACCACCATGAATCTCGAATTAGGAGTAGTTGTGTTTCGCTTTAAAATTTGTAGACACTATATGTATGGCACCAATTAACTGTGTCACTGATCAAAACAGTCTTCAGCATAATCTTGATCATAAAGAGTATTGACAACATGAGACAACGCCGTTGGCTAGAATTGCTTGTAGATTACGATTATGAAATTCGCTACCATCCTGGGAAGGAAAATGTCGTAGCAGATGCCTTAAGCCAGAAAGAACGAACCAAACCACTCCGAGTTAGATCATTATTTATGACCATTCATCCAAACTTACACTTACAAATTCTTAAAGCTCAAACGAACACTCAAGAAGAAAACATCAGCTGAAAACGTTACAGTAATGAATAAAACATTTGAAATACGTCCTTATAGGAGATCCCAATGTATCAAGAATCGAAAACTGGTTACCACTTTTTGGTAATCTGAGAGACTTGATCATGCATGAGTCCCATAAATCAAAATATTCCATTCACCCGGGTTCTGACAAGATGTATCAGGATCTTAAGAAACTCTATTGGTGGCCTAACATGAAGGCAATCATCGCTGAATATGTTGGCAAATGTTTAACATGTTCTAGAGTTAAGGCAGAATGTCAGAAGCCATCCGGCTTACTAGTACAACCAGAGATTCCTATGTGGAAATGGGAGAGAATCACAATGGATTTCATCACAAAACTGCCCAAAACATCAAACGAACATGACACAATCTGGGTCATTGTTGATCGCCTTACCAAATCCGCACACTTCATCCCTACCCGAGAGACAGATAGTATGGAAACCCTTACAAGGTTATACATCAAAGAAATAGTCTCCCGGCATGGAGTGCCAATATCTATCATTTTGGATCATGACAGTCATTTCACATCCAGATTCTGGAAATCATTACAAAGTGCTTTGGGTACTCAATTAGACATGAGTACGGCATATCATCCCGAAACCGATGGACAAAGTGAAAGAACCATTCAAACATTCGAAGACATGCTTCGAGCTTATGTTATAGATTTTGGAAAAGGATGGGAAAGACACTTACCATTGGTAGAATTTTCTTACAATAACAGTTACCTTGCTAGTTATCAAGGCAGCACCATTAGTGAGCATTTCTGTTAATGGTCTAAAAGTGCAGACACCTGTTTGCTGGGCCGAAGTCCCGAGAAGTTAAACTTACAGACCAGAATAATCCATGAAACGCACTGAAAGAATAGTGCAAATTCGACAAGCTTGCAGCTGCACGAGATCGAAAAGAAGTTATGCAAATTATAAGACAAGGCCTTTAGAATTAAAGTTTGAAAACGTGTTATGTTAAAAGTAATCCTCGTATAAGTGTCATACCGAATTCGGAAAATGAGGAAAAGCTTAACCCCCGGTACAATGACCAATTCAAAATCCTTGAACAATTAGTTGGCCAGTGCATACAAACTAAGAGCTTCTGGAATGAGCTTAGTTAATGTCCATAGTAACGTAATCCGACATTTTTTACTCTAAAAGAAATGCTTATCTAACGATCTATGTCATTCCAATGAAAGAGCTCTTCACTTGATATAAACTCAGCTTTGGTAAAAGAAACCAGTGGAGATTATGGATCGAAAGTCAAGCAACTGAAAAAAAGTCGTATTCCTATAATCAAAGTAAGAATGCAGAACTTCTACAAAGAAGGGACCATAATTTACATGGGAACGCGAAGATCAAATTCGTGCCAAATATCCACATCTGTTTACAAACACCACTCGCCGGCATCAACTAAATCTCAGACGATATTTTCCTTTCTTTTAAGGGAGGGAGACTAATAATCCCCCGCAATTTCATCATGTAATTATCCTCTATTAAATTAGATGCCTGTAATATCCATCTATTATAAAATAATACCACTTTTACAAGGAAATTTTTGCTTTTCTCATTATGCAACGTAACTTGCATCTCAAAGTAAACGAGCTCACACAACCTTCTACAATTCCCCCCCCCCATCTCTATCTATTTTACAATCATGTAAACATCCAATATGTCAGGATCTATATCTAATATCATATTTCACCAAGTACACTTTTAAAAATTTTTTATCCATTTACGAACTTTTCAAAACGTTATATCAAAAACAAGCATTAAACATTAACGTTTATAACAAACACCCGAATTATATGTAAGTATGACAAATAAAATAAATATTCACCCTTTAAAGCATGTGTACAAGTATCAATACATAACATTTGAATATCTTTTCCCTCCTAAATCAAGTTACAACTTTCTAAAGCTCAATGTACGAGTCAATAATGCAAGAAAGTCAAATTAGGTCATTTTACCTCCTAAATCACTTTGGTTTCTTACTACCACTTTAGTAAAAGGTACAACCTACTTAATGCACTGAATTTTAAACCTAAACAGAAACCCTAATTCGATCCAAAACCTTAATCACAACCCTAAACCATAAAAACAAAACCCTAAACCTTAATTTCACTTTCAACTAAAAACTAAACAATAAACCTAAAACTAAGCCCTAAACCTTAATCATAAGCCCTAATCTCAGTCCTAACACTAATCCTAAACCTTAATATATCCTAAACCATAACCCTAACTCGAATTTTAAGTCAAAAACCCTAACCCGAAAGCAAAACAAACCCGACACCCCTTTTTATCCATTTTGACCCATTTTACACCCAAGCTAGCAACCAAGCACCTCAAGCACCTCTATGACATCACCAAGCAGCCTCCCAAGTAGCTTACAAGCACCTCCATCACCACCCTTAAGCTCTAAGGCTTCTAGAAACCTCTTGAGACCCTTATGGCAGCCGTGACCTCTTCAACACCTTCCACCTTGCCTAGCTATTTTTCTAGCTCACCATACTTATCATATAGCATTCCTTAGTCACCATCTACAGCTCATAACTCTTAGCCATCAAGAAAATTTGGCCACCAAGGGTTTTCAACCCTATAAATAGCCGAATTCCACACCCCTTTCAAATCACACATCAAATTTCATCATATATAACAATGGAGTCTTAAATCAGACCAAAAAGGATCAAGTGAAGTCCCTAAGCTTAGAATAGTAACCGATAAGAAAAGAAAAAACCAAGTCTTGAAGCCATTTCTAGGCGTAACGAGTCATAAAAACCCATTTGACCCATTTTAGCACAATAAGCCTAAGATCTTGTTTCCATAAGCTTATATTATTCTGTATTAGTAATGTTCATAAATACTCTTAAGATCATATTGACTCTTGTTTGATACTTTGAATTCCTCAACTCCATGTGTTTTTTTTATAACATCCTAAAAAAAAAGCATCCCGTTTTGATTTTTAGAGCTAATGAATCCTTTTTCTAAACTTTTGTTTACAATATAACAATCTTAATTTAGCTTATTCTTAAAAAGCTATACGCCAACGGGGAATGGGGCCAAGTCACATATTGGAAACCTAAAAAATAGAGTAGGCGTTAGCTTGAGTGGGAGTGGCTATAGTTGACTCGTTGAGCTGACAATAGTTATAGCCTTAAAGCGGCGCATCATAAGCGTGATGTATATTACATCAGGGGTGCGCGGATTTTCTGTCACTGTACATGAGTAGTCAATGAACTACAACTGACAGTACGGCTGAAAATGGTCATATCCTAAAGTAACTTAAGGACCTATTTGCGAAGTTTCAAAGTAAAGGTTTAAATTATATAACTTTATATAAATAAAGACTAAAGTCATAAAAGTTTATAACCAAGGGTATATATTGCCATTTTGCAAACTTGAACATATAAAATATTATATTTTTATATAAATTAAAAAATATATTCAATATTATAAAACTCGATTTTAATTAAAACCCGACACATTTATCGTTATTAATCATAAATCGATGCATTATTTCGTCATATATTTATACAGAATTAACATCAACCTACTTTTGAAGAACTTAAAATCGTATCGTTAATCAAGTGAATAGGAACTTTCATCTGAAAGGGTTTCATTAGAGTCTTTATTTTTGACGAGTTGCTGGTTTACGATTTAAAGTACCCTGGCTCCTCAAACCGATCCTACATGGCCCCTGATATGATAGCCTAAACAGCCATACATATTTCCATAATTTGAATAAATCAAGGATATACGTTAAACTTTATGAATGGTTTGAAACATAAACTATCACAACTTAACTTGACATATCAACCCCAGGTTTGCTGACAACGCCGTCTTTCACTTGATTACTTTTCCTCAATCAGATTTCCTATACTGTTAAGGTAAGTTCATAGCCTCACTTTTAAATCTTCTATTTCATAAACCCGTGAGGGGGATACATGCTATAAACCATTATACCAGTGTAATTGTTAAATGTATGATATCTTGATATAATATTGCATCTGTGTTTCTAATCCCTTTATGCCAAAAGACCACCCACCATCATAGACCATTATCACTTCGAGTAAACGTGAATATTTGAATATGCTAAATGGATGACGAATCCCGTTTGTGTTAGCCGTCAAGGTAACCAAACGCACTATATTTGAACTCATATAATTCAATTACCGTTCCACATGGGGGCCATTATCTTTAATAATATTCATGATATGAAATATACACAATCATTTGAGTGCCATGAGCATTAACGCAATAATTCCTGTTTTTCATAATATTTTAACTCGTTGCAAGTATTACACTTAGTGTGTATAACAACGTAACCCACTCTTAATGATGACTTGTATCACACTATTTTATTATAAACCTATGAATTTCACTCACACATTGTGTTGACCTTTTTAGCATTGTTATCATCAGTAACTGAACATCGTATGGCACGGAGTGACACGACTTAAAGATGGCTAAACTGTTATCATTCAAACTTTATGTTTTCATGTAGATTTTGGGACCTCTGTTTGTAAAACCTCTGATGAAATAATGAAGGATAACTTATCTTTTAAAAACGTCTCTTTCAAGTCGTTTTCTATGATTATGACTGTTGTACTATGAAATAATACCCTAGATTAGCTTCCGCTGCTATATGTCAAAAATGGGGGTGTTATATATAGCGAGGACGTCCCTTCCCTGTCCCGCCAAAACCCTGCCAATACCGGGAATGTACCCCCGCTGCTTGCCTCGGCGAACCATGGCCATGATCTCGTCTTTGGTGTAGGGCACACCCGATGGCGTGTTGGGGCCTAGATCCTTAAGCCTCAGCATCTCCTCTTATGTAGTGACAAAAACACAAGATAGCTAGTATATTAGTCGGGTTACTACATTATGTCTCGACAAATCATTAAAGTGCGTGTTTTGAAACAATACTTACATATAAAATTTGCTCCTCGTCCCGCAAGAATACGCCGTCAACAGTATGTGTATCAAAGTAGGTCTGGATTAGGGACGGGTACTCTCGAGTCGCGGAGCTCTCCATCTGTACATACACACATATATAAGATGAAACAAATTAAAAACGACAAATCACAACACACCAAAGCGTATAATGAGCTATATATATGTAAATTAATTATAATGTTTATTACCTGCATATCTTGGAGGACAGCAAGTGACCGGGATCCCTACCGGCATATGACCGTGCTCTTTACCCGATTTCGAGCATTTTGAGCGGCTCAGGCAAGGTTCTTAGGATCAAGCCAAAAGGCAATCTGCTTATCCTAATCTGCCGGTGTGATGTTCGGCGGACGTCGGGATCTGATGCCTTCCTCATTAGGCGTCCTACCAGGTTTAAGAACCCAATGTTCATGCTTCAACGCCGACTTGTTGTCGGTGTAGATCTTGGCCAATTGTTACTCGATACCCTCAAATCTCTTTTCAAAGTCCTATAATAATGCAATTAAAGATAGTCGTTACTATATATCAGAATTTAAACTTACACATGTCACACCCCGCCTAGGCGGAAACACGAGGCGTAACATCATGCATATCATCACAACACAATGATGTCTACTATAGAGAAATCTAAATGAAGGAAATAATGAAATGGACACTATGTGTCATGACAATACCCAACACAAGATAAAGGAGTCTTGCATTACTAAAGTAATGTCGTACACGAAACAAAATAATCCAAATACTAATAATCTCCAACAAACAAGTATCAAGCAAAACAATTTTCATAAATGAAAAGACTAGAAAAGACAACTCCACAAGCAATGACTAGGGTCTCTCTAGACACTCTTCTTAACATCCTTTTTATCATCACGATACTCACCTGAAAATGATGCTTAAAAACGTCAACATAAAGTTGGTGAGAGTCGTAGGTTTAAGACACGATATAAAATCCAAACTGCACATTACTGTGATAATAAAGAAAACATTGCAGGACAATAAATGACCTATCATACAGGCTAGCATGCACAACCAATCCAATCCAATACAATCCACTTACATGATTTCCCAGTAACGATTTATAAGACGTCTCAATCGAACCAAGGTCCCTGTCATACCCCTTAGCCCCCTTTCGTGGATAACTTAAAGTAACCATCCTGCCCGCTAGGCCACAGTACCTTCTACTAAACAGACCATGGATACCCGTAGGTGATCCCCCCTGACTTAGTTCATAATTCTCAATATCACATCACAAAACATGTAGCACATAATATACAATAGTCACGTATAATCCATGCATCTTTGACAACACATTATCACAGCAATCAAAACATTTCCAAACACTTTGCATCATTTTCACCCCAATAAATCATAAGAAAAGAGGGGCTATGAAACTTACCTGAAGCACAAGCAGCTTCCAAACAATATTCCCACAAGCTACACAATACAAACACAAATGTGTTACACGTGACCAAGCTAAAAGCTCATGTCCATGTAACACTCATATAATGGATTGTATAATGGTGTTAAGTAACTATCAGGGGTAACCCGGACACCATGCCCTTAAATAACCAACTGCTTTTCTCCTTACACTAGTTTTCTTGTTATTTTACTAAATTGCAAATTTTATCATGACTTTACGTACTCTAAACCGTACTTAATTACCGCTCATAATTTTAGACCAAAAATCACCCATTGCTCATTTATGATTATATTAACTTCCTTTGGATTCCAAAAGCCATTTTACATGCACAACGACTCCTATGAAATTCAAACTTCAAAAAAGTCCCATTTCCGAGGCTGATTTCACACTAAAAGTTTGGGACTTATTTAACCATAAACTTAGACAAAAATCAGAAGGTGTCCAGTCTGGTTTCTCCATATACAGATGAACTGATCTACTGTAGAAGGGCTAAGCTCAATTCGAATTTTAAGTTTAGGGTTTTTTAACCCTACAAACATGACCTAAATCTGTCCCGCATTTACTGTTTTGACACTTTTTATGGTCAACATATTTGAATACTCCCGACCTTAAAACTTTCAAGGCCGGATTTTTCTGGAAAGTAAATTCCAATGAGGAAATACCGTTTAGAGGTCTAAACATAAAAAAAACTATTACCATCATGGAGATAACACTCAGAAACAAACTAAATTCTGCTTAATCCAAAATCAAGATTTTATCGCAAAATCAACCTAACAATTGCTGATCATGACCCAAATCAGGCTAATCATTCTGACATCATTAAATATCATTAATATACATTATTTTATGTGAACCCTAGATCCATCATAAATGAGAGTACATAATTAAAAGAATAAACAAGGAAGAAGAACATACCTAACGATCTTTCTTGAATTAACACGATCTAACACCTAGATTTCTTGATCAAATTTTTTGTCTTCCTTAGGGTTTTGGGACTCAAGTTCACGGCAACAAGAAGAAAAAAAGATGGCCCAAGTTGAATTATATAACTAGATTCTTTGAGTCGCTAGCCCAACTGCAAATAAGTCTAATTTTTTTTCTTAAACGCCTAAACCGACGCACCCTTAATAATAATATATAATTATATATATATATAATATATATATATATTGTATATATATATATAATATAATATATATATTTATATATATATATATACGTATAAATTTATATATTAATTTTTAATTAACTAATTTTACTTGTATTACTTTAAGTTTTTATAAAGACCTAAGCTAATTTTGATTAAACCTTTTTAACTTAATCTACTTACTATCCTTTCTAAAAAATAACTTTCATTTTACGAACCACTTTCTATTTTTAGAAAAGTTCGCCACAAACTTCAATCTTTCACTCACTTCATTTCATTTCTAAAAATGCCACAATTCTCATAACTCTTATCACTAAATCATCCAACTATTACGTAGCTACATGCAATCCGCCATTCCTTTCCTTTTAACACTATACGTGAACAAATGGAATACTCGTAATCAACCAAACATACTCAAAACTGAGATGCCCATACACACAAAATGATATCCATGCACATACTTAACTCACTTAGCAAACATACAATCACATAACACACACTTAAACACATAAAATGAACTCTTAGCCATTTCTAATGGTATAAACTAACCTGCTCAAATCTCGGTTGTCACAACACACAACACGACACTAGCTTAACAAAAGTTCAGAAAATAAAATTATATCTATAATTTATTTCCCTTATCTAAAAAGTTATATTAATGGTTCTTGGCAAAATTTAAAAGTGTTTTTTTCATGATTAAGTGTTATATAATATTTGAACAAATGTTAGAAAGAACATTGTATAAGGCTGTAACAAGATATTATTAACCATGCGTTGCGGTGTGAGAAAAAACATTTATTTTGTATTGTAGCGAATAAACTTTATTAATTATGATCGTTTTTTCTTATTATACCGTAACTCTAAGTATTACGTATACATATCAATAAGAACTCAACAGCGCTAAAATACTAAAGGCTTGGCAAGAATATAATCATTAAATAATACCCACTAACAACACCCCAGTACCCACACTTGGATCCAGAGGACGCAAAATCCCTAATCCATCCGAAACTCATCAATCATGCAAAACACGAACCTATCCAATAGCAACCTCATCCAAACAAAATACGAACTCTTCCACTAATTCTATCATTATTGGATTTGAATCATTTTGCACGTAACCCGGTCTGTAAGCATTGAATGGTTAAAGAATACCAATTTCTGTAAGCATAACTTTATTAACGTAACCCGGTCTATCTTTAACAATACAATAGTTGCATTTCATTATGATTAGACAAAATTTGCAACACACGTCATTCTCTTTGGAAAAAATAGAAGTCTTTTACTTTACGCTACACAAATAAAATTATGCGGTTGACATTAATCGTACAATATTTTGCATCTTCTTGATTAGAGCTTGCTTGAGCTGCAAGCCAGATGTTTCTCGAAGATTAGGGGTGATATGAAATAAGACAAAGAACACGTTTGGGTTAGACGGGGCGCAGGGTAAGACCCTGGGAACCGACTCCGACGTGAGAATAAGTCATTCGTGTATTTAAGTATGAGTTTTAGAGAGAGAAAGTAGAGATGGGGTGAAGAACATACCTGAAATGGAAAAATGCATGAGGTATTTATAGGTAAACCCCAGGAAAGACCTAAAAGATTTTCTAAATGTCATATCTAGAGTGGTTGTGGTAAGTATTGTCTCAACAGCCAATGAGGTACACCATAAAGAAACCAGTCTGATGTGTTATGTTTTTTTCTCGAAGCATAAGGCATCAGACTCTGTCTAGATTTCGCAACGCTTTTTGGCGGGCTTGAGTACATTCAACATCTAAATGGTCATTATCGAATACTAATATATCCTTTACCAAAGATGTCTTGAGTACAGATGAGGTGTCAGTTTATACATTATTTGGGTCATTTAACCCCGTTAAATCAGCAAATATGCCCAGTTTATGTGCTTAAATCGTTTGATTTTTCAGGTTTTTTTAGCACTTGGATGGCAGTTGTAGGAAATACACGTGACCTTGGCTTATTGAGAAGAAACGTACAAGACTAATGACTCGACACCAGAACCATGAAATTTATTCATTTAGAGCCTATGAGACGGCTTCGCAACCAAAAATCGAACGGCGTCCATGACATTCATGGTGACGGCGTGAGAGATTCAGCGACATCTCAACTGGCCTGACTTTAAAGTGGATCTAAACCATCCTGCCTAAGTTATTTTGAGGGCTGCTTGTTTTCTCCTTTACCATCATGTCTTTTTATCATCAACCCCCTTCAATCTTACCATGACGTCATTACTAACACCGTGTTATTGTTCCATGTTAGCTCCAATCATGTAGTCCGGCATTCTTCCCATATACACATACATCTCCAATCAGAACCTAAGGACTGCTGTTCTAACTATGAGTGTCCTTGGGTAGATCCCCCCGTTCCTGGTTTGGATCTAGGACTTATACCTACCTAACACCTTTGACTTCAGATCGTCGTGGAAATTAATAGGTTTTGGTATAGATTCGAACATAAAACCATTTTCTCTGACATTGTTATTTTCAAATACGCCCCATACACATGTGCTTTCGAGACTTCGAAATTGTTTTAGCACTAGGAAAGAGTTGCACTTAGAGTCTTAGGTATACCTTCTTCTATATCATATTTTTAATTACAATTTTCTCACCCTTTATTTTAAATAATTAAACACTTAGTAGTTGAAATACCATTGATTAACAATTTGACATAAAAATTCCATGGAAAAAATATAACCACGATATGCATGAATTCAAGATTTCCAATAGCTCCCCTTCACAGTATATGTGGGATACCAATATTTATTAAAGCTTGACATTGAATGAAAATTTATATGACACCACAAAATGTTAAGACGGAGTGAGATGCCTATGAAACCAATGTCATTATTAATTGACATTAAGTTTCCACATTTTAATTCACAAAATGTGTTTTTGGATACATAAAATTGACATGTAATGAATGTACCCAACACATTAAAAGCTTGTTTTAAAAAGCTCCCCTCAAGAAATTGATTCACATCAATGACATGCTACGTACTACAATTCTGAAAAATTATTCAAGAAGGAGTGTATGAACACGCAATTTTAACAATACCGACTTGTTATTGTAAAAGACATAAATTAAATTGTAGACAATTTGACATGAAATTCTTTTGAAAATAATGTTCAACATTTTAAAAACAAATAGAAGACTTCTCATCTATTTTAGAGAAAGCGCACTGAAGCGTACACTTCCTATTACATTCGGACCGAGTTATGCACTGAAATATACATAGTCATGGAGAAAATTTTAGAAATGACATGTTTTAAAGCATTTTGAAACTCTCGCTCCTGAACTTCATTTACATGCCCTGTCTATGTTAATCAACAATTCTAGGGTACTCTATATTATCGATTCCAAAGAGACATGTCGCGAAGTTTCTTTTGGTATGTTTTGAAATTTTTCTGTTTTATATTTTTGTTTTTCTAGGTTTTATATTTTTGTAGGTTTCTTTTGTGTTGGTTTTTATATTTTGTATTTTCTTTTTCAAAAATTTTTTTTAAAATCAAAATAAAGAGAAAAAAATATTTACAATCAAGTTCCATCACAGTGACAGATGTTGCTAGAGTTGAAGTAGAGAAGTTGATCAGTTGTTGTTGACAGTTTTATATCGATGCCATCAGCATAGTTAACAGCGGAAGACTTTAAAACACTTGATTTTCTCGCATTGAAATATTCGTCGAACAAAGGACCGAATAGCAAATCCAGCTCATTTGACGTTGTTACTGTCTTAGCTGCTTGATGAACTTCTGTTGACATTGTGGTGCGAGGCTTGAACCGTTTTGTTCAAACGTCGTTTGACAATGAGGTTCGAGGCTTGATCTGTTGTAATCAAACGTCATTTGACATTGAGGATCGATGCCTGAACTGTTATGAACAGACATCATTTGACATTGAGGATCGAGGCCTGAACTGTTGTGAACAGACGTCATTAGAGGCAATTCGTCAAGTAACATAATTTTCAACTATCATTCTTTTCCTTGTTAAATACCCCTGAAGCCTTTGACTGAGTAGAATACCCTACAAAAATATACATGCATCACCTTTTCCTTCATATCAAACTTTCACCATCTCTGATATGTAGCATAGAGAACCAAAGATTGAAAGAAAGACTGACGGTTTCCGGCAATTGATGAATGATAAGGTGTTTCTCATGTCGAGAATTACAAGTGAACGGTTTTGGAGTAAAACAGTTTTTCAATTGCTTCACCCAGAAGAACAGAGAACATACGGCTCTAGCATGATCGTAAGCAGCCTCAACAAGAGTACGTCCCGCGCTTCCGACACGCCGTTTTGTTCAGGTGTCGAGCAGTTGACGTTTCGTGTCTTATTCCGTTTTCACTTTTGCAAAGGTATGCATGAAGAGAATTTATAAGAAATTCCGTACTTTGCCAGTTCGAACTATTGTCACTAGCATGAAGTCCTTCTTTGTACAAGTGTGAGGAAATCAATGAGAACTCCAGTGTTTCATCTTGACCTCAAGAATGGGTCCAAGTATATCGGGAAGTAGCATCAACCCTGTACAAGAACAATTCTTATTCCATTAAGCTTTCTACCCGCATTGGAACGACATAGTCCCATGTGTAGAAGTGAACCGTCGTTAGAGCTCGGGGTAGTCCTTAGTGTGAAAGAACTTTCTTTTGCTTTCCCCCCCCCTATATTTTTGGGGTTGTCCCAACTCACAAGAAGAACACAAATGATCTTTGACGAATTTTAATTTTGGAAGGTGCCTCACAATATTATTCTTTGAAAGCAAGTTCATGGTGTCGAAGTTTAAATGAGATAGACACGATGCCATAACCAAGCTTGAAGACGATTTGCATTTAGCCGATTAAGCAAATTGGATTGGAGAAGTGAGTCTTGAAGAGAAATGGAATACAAATCTGTGCACGAGAACCTGTTGAGAAGACATTTCCCTCAAATCACGGATGAACAGTAAGACTTTCGAAAAACCACCTCCAAAGCCGCAACACAGAATTGACCAACAGAATAAATTGTGATTAAGCCCTTCGATGTAATAAACCCTTTTGATAGTAATAGCACCTTGAACCAATCTCCATAACCAAGAATTGGTGCAATTTGATCATTTCCAAACTTCACCGTGCCCAGAAATTTCTCCACAAAAATTAGTTAGAAGCTTGAGATTGTCCGTACATGTGCATTGAGCACCAGATTCCCTACGATGAATAGAATTATCTCGACGAGCTGCAAAAAATTAGAAGACAATGGAGAATTGATACAGTGGAACACCTAGGAGATCTTATGGTCCAAAAAATTAGCAGTTCTAGCTGCATTTCCTAGACATACTAAAGCGTTTGGTTAACATTTCCTTTTTGAGACTTAGGTTTTCCATTTGGTATTCCAGATGGGTATACTTAGGAAACCGACCAACAGCATGTCTTATCTACTTGCTCATATACCTTCCTTGTATGTTTCTATGATTTCTTGACAGTGGAGTCGGTTACAACGGTTTTTCTTACTGGATTCTTCTCCCATTGGTTCACAATATCTTGGTACTTTAGTCGAACAGGCATACCAGTTTGGTTGTCTAGTCCTAGAATTCACGCCATTTATATAATAATGTAGAACACACAAATCATGATTTGTCATTCAGCACACACTTTCAACAAGTTACACAGACAAGTTAAACATTCGAGTCTGAGCACATTCAAACTTCATTATACCAGTTTACAGACGTTTTATTGTTTTGAAAAAACTTAAACTTCCTACGTGGTCTTCTACTTCATCTTCTTCCTTGACGTATTGTTAGACATGACTCTATCCTTCCAGATGATTGCTCCTTAAGCTTGGTCTGCTAACATAGTATTGGGAATTAACTCCTGTAAGAAAGCACACACGTTTGTTAGGTTTCCCTAATGTCTTGATGCAAAGGAGGTGTTCTAGTTTGATTATCTTTGTCCTTTATACATTCCTGGTGCGATCACATTTGAGTTCTTGACAATTGGCAACCTATTCTGAGCAAATCTGTGCAGCGACTGGATTTGAAAAATCATTTGACCACATTTTGTTTTAACTGTTTCCCGTTTACTTTGCGTAAACTTTCTTTGCAAGAAATCTGAAAAAATAGGATGTTTACCTAAAATGGATTGTCTTTGACTTTAAAAGCATTCGGTTGTCGAATAACCGATGATTTTTCAAACTTAGTTTCCACAGATTTTCCTTTCATCTTTTCTATGAGTTTCTTCAACTCACTTATTGCAATTCCTTTGTCTTGTAATTAGCCTTTCAGTCTTGAATTTCAAAAACTGTTCAGTTTCTTCAATACGTTTGACCTTGATTTCTTTTGAAGATTGTCTTGTTTTAATCTTTTCTTTACAATTTTAAATCAAGTTCAAGAATAATAGGCATGTTTTCTGAAGGATTTCAAAATTCTTTGACATTGTTTAACTCATTGAAAGCACTTTTTCAAGACGTTCACACTTTCCCAGGTTTCTCCGTAAGTCACATTGCAAATCAATGAATTCATCTAAGTCTGTGTATATTCAAGTATCGCATTCATGTGATCACATAGTAATATACCCTTGAAAGACGGTCGATTCATTTAAAAACTGTGTTATTTTGATTTTCAGTTGAGATTTGAGAGTGTCTACTTCATGTTCAAGAGAATTAAAGTATCTCAAATCAGCAACCATTTCCTCGTTCAAACACAAGTGAAAATTTTCTAAGTCCGCATTGAGTCTGCTAATTTGGGGGCCAAAATTTCCTTCTATTGTGTTTTGAATGAAAGGATCGATGTTACCAAAATATGTTCTTTTGGCAATTGTTTGTTTGCAACGTTCCACTCCGTCAAAAATCGTGTCAACACTCTTTTTAATCTTGAAAAGTTCTTTAGAGCTTTTACACTTTTGATCCCAAGGAATGGATTCATCCATTCGTTTTTCTAACAAAGTTGTTTGTTTACGAAAAGACTCTTTGGAAAATTCCTTATTAGAAGATGTATGACTCATCTTTGACGTTTTTGGAAAATAGTGTTGTTCAGCCGACTTTTCCCGTTGTGGAACGAACAAATCATAAAGATTATTCAACTGATCATAATCAAACGGTCTGATTAAATCGCTTAATTTTGATCGACGTTCTTTTTCAAGACGAATCGTTTCGTCAGAATCAGGGGCTAACATTAACGCAAGATTATCATTATAGCAACCTATATCATACAGACGAGGATTCGCTCTTTGAGCTTTCTTGAGGAACTCAGGTTTTGCAAAACTCGTTTTACAATTACGATTAAGCATATTCATTGTTTGAACAGATTGGCCGGTTTTATATACAATATCATTCAAAACCTTGACTTTGTTTTCTAAAGCAATGACTTTATCAAGTTCCTTGTCTTCACGAGTTTTGTAAAGCTTAATCTGAGCCTCTTTTGCTTGTGACATTATGGAGATGGTTTCTTGATGTGCACAAAGCTCCTTTTTCATATCCGAAATCGTTTGATTTAAATCATTTATTTTTTGAGTATATGCATTAGATGATTTTTCAAAATCGATTTTGTATGACATTAAATCCCCTTTAGCTTTTGCACAATCAATTTCCACCTTTGACGCATAATTCACATCATTATACTTATCAAGTTCCGCTTGGAACTTCTTAAGGTCTTTAAACATCAACTGATTAGTCTTGGACAGTTCATTGTTTGCTTCTTTGAAATGGTTATTTGATGATTCTAAACTTTTATTCTTAGTTTTGAAATCTTCAATTTCACCTTTCAATTTATCAACTAACTCCTTGTTTGATGATTCTAAAAATTTATTTCGGTTTTTGCTGTCATCAATTTCACATTTTAGTTTTTGAATTAAAGAAGCAAGCAAATCACGTTCTTGATCAAGATTATCAGTTTCATCCTGGTCATCCTGAGCTCTATCATAACATATATCCGATGAATCAATAGTGATATTGGAGTCACCTTGTTCCGTCAGATATATGTCATTACTAGATTTAGGTTGCTTAGGATGTTCATTTTCCATGGCAAACACATTATAGTTGTCATTATTGTTTTGTACCTTATGCATTGGCTCATCATCAAAGATTGGTCCAGAATTGTCAACTGGATCTGGAGTAACCTCTTGAATTTGTGCCATGTACATATAATGTGCTTCCAATTCCTGATCATCAGACTCATCATCAGTATCATCTTTCCAATCAGCTTGTTCTGCATTCAACTGAACCCCAGCTTCCTCTTGTTTACACAATAACATCTTTTCCTTGTGATAAGCTGCATCCTTTACTCGTTTCGGTTTCTGACATTCCCTTGATACATGCCCATATTCCTTGCAGTTATAACACTGAATCCTAGACTTCTGCACTATCGGAGTACCTACATTTTCCCTAGCCCCAGCAACATTAACTGCCCTCTGATTATCATACCTAGTGCCTCTGTTGATTCTTGGAGAATTATCTTGATTAGCTCTACTGGTGTTTGATGAAGTTCGAAGGTTGTTGTTGGTAGGTTTGTAGATTTTCTTAAACGAGAGAGAAATTAAAGCCATGAGTTTATCAATCTCCTTTTCCTTTGACATTTCCTCATCTTTAGTAACCGTAGCAGGTTCTGTATCATAAGTAGGAGCAGAAGAGGTAACAATTGTTTTTCCTCTGTTTCTGGTAGATTATTGTGATCTGGTGGAGGAATATTGAGTGTTTTAAGTAGGATGGTTTTGATGATGGTAAACTGGTTGTTGTTGAGCAACAAGTGCAAGTGGATTAGCAGTACGTGCTAGTCTTTAAGCTCTTATCTCATTGACTTCATTCTGGTGTTGCTTTAGAATGCCATAAAGCTTGTGATAGGAGACAGTCTTCAGCTCTTGGCTCTGCTTAACAAGTGTCACAAACCTTTGCCATTCTGGTTGTAGTTGAAGTAAGAACTGGACATTCACGTGATGTGAATTTTCCAAACTCCCAATATAAATTGGTTTCAAGATCTTGAACATTGATTGATTCACCTTGTTTCAACCTTTCAATGGCTTTCCACATTTCACATGCATTCGGACAAGCATCAACTGTGGAGTAGATATCGTTATATATCCCTGTGAGAATGATCTAAACGGCTTCAGCTTCAGCATTCAGTTGATCGCGTATGTCTTGTGAAACATTCTTATAGTTCTCCATATACCTTTCTGTAGTTGTTTCAGAACTACCTTCAGCAACTGGAACTGTCTTCTCAGCCCATTGATACGTGTATGGTGGATTTTGGAGACAATAGTGGATGAGTTCACTGTTAGGTTTGGTGTCAATGTATCTCTTGATTCTGGATTTCCACTGAACGTAATTACCTGGTGCTAACATTGGTGGACGATCTTTGCTACCCGCTTCCATGATAGCATTATGAAGAGCATTCGATGATTGAGTTTGCAAATTGGTATTTGAATTTGACATTTTGATGAAGTTGTGAATGGATATCGGATCTTAAGTGTTATAAAGTGTTGATTGTATTGTGGTTTAGAATGAATGAAATTAACCTCCACGGGATTTTACAACTCTATGATTAAAACCGAGAAGAAAGTGAATTACTTGTCGGGATTTTACAAAATCAATAGAAAAACCGTGAAAGTAGAATTGATTTGAAGTTTAGGTTGATGTTTGATTAGTTAATTAACGTTTTAAGTCCAAGGTTTATGATTAATTAAAGTCCAAAGTCCAAGGTCCAATGAAACATGGTTTGAAAAATTCGAAATTCTCAAACAGTTGCTAAACCGCCGGATACAGAGACTAAGCCGCTGTTAAATTTTCTAGCAAACCGCTGGCTAAAAGATCTGGTAAACCGCTGTCTATTAAATTAATCAAACCGCCGTGAGAGAATTTATCAAACCGCTGCTTAAATAATTAAATCAAACCGCCGTTAATAGCAAACCGCCGCTATTAAAAAAAATTTAAACCGCCACGTAAACTTTTATAGCAAACCGCCGCGTAAACTTTTTGCGTAAACCGCTGCTAAAATTTACCTGCTCAAACCGCCGTTAAAAAATTTCTACCAAATCACCGCCTAAAATTTATAACCAAACCGCCGCTTAATCTGTTTGAACAAACCGCCGGGAGAAAAATCAAACCGCCGACTAAAAATTTTGCCAAACCGCCGCGTATTTTGAAATTTGGCAGAGTAACTTTTCTTTTGGTCTAAGAAATAAGCAAACCGCCGTCAACCTGTATAAACCGCCGCAAGGAAAAAACAAACCGTCGGCTCAAACAAATTAAGCAAACTGCCGCGTAATTTGTCAAACCGCCGTTAGATGAAGTTAAAAACAAGGACGCTGTCACTTTCGTACTTTTTGGATTTTAGCTAAAACTACAAAAACGTCCTTATCTTACTGCAAACCGCCACCAATTACCTAAAATAAAAAAATCAAACCGCCACTTAGATGCAAATACAAAATAAGCTAAAAAACTTCAAATAAGCTACGGTGATCTTCAAATAAGCAATAGGTGCTTAATACTAAGTGAGTAGACGAGTATGAAACATAAAAGAACCACGTTTTGCTTGTGAATCTTCAAGAAATGAAGCAACCCGCCACTTAGAACTAAATAATAAGACGACTTCAATAAGCTCAAATAATCTGCCTAAAAGCTTATTTACCACATGAAATGGCTACAAGATAAGCTATAGAACGAGTAGAGCTGGGAAAGGAACAAGCTTAACAAACTAAACTCCAAAAATCAAATGAAACGTGGGCTTTTAGATAAAAAAAGCACACGTTTTGTAGCTTTTTACCACAAATCAACCACTAAACACCCTTTGGCGAGTGATATCACATGTTATCCCACGATATAATCCAATCACAACTTACAAATAAACACCAATAAGCTAGAAAATAAGATGGAATCTTAGAGAGAGAAACAAGAAGATAAGATTAGATTAGAGAGAGTTGGTAAGTTACAAATGAGAGCATGTGCAACTAACACCCTCTCCGTGTGAGGAGAGGGTTCTATTTATACCCAAGCCTTCTAGTAGGCGAATGGGCTTATTAAGTTGGGTCGGGCTTGGCTAAACTTGGGCTTAGAGCCCGAAACACAGACAACATTAGATTACAATTCAAGCCCGTTGAACCTGGCTAGCCTATTACAATACAAGACCTAGTTTGACTTTCTAAGACCGATAACATTCTTGTTTGACTTTAATATAATTAAGGCTAACAGTAACAAATGCTTATTTCATTTTGCGTTTATAAAGTAGATTTTGAAATTAAATATTGTTATGAGCGAGTTTTTGGTGACAAATGCATAAAGACAAATGTGCCACTTAGATGATGGCAATAGCCAAGTTGACCGTCAAATGTAATGTTTATCTATCTTAAGACATGTCGACTGTGTTCCATAATATACATAGTGATTTGTATTTTGAATGACCAAGCACATCATAACTTGGCCTTATGGCCCCGTTTCCCGGGCCAAATCTGGACGGATTGTTAGGTCTTAAGCTCCTTGTGAATTTGTAGGTTCAAATATTATTCATATAACTGATCGATTACAACGTTGTAAGCATTTAAAATATGATCCATAGGAAACGGCTCCTTGGTCTAGCAATATCGCGTGAATGGGTCACTAAGGCGTGCTCATCCATTTGGCGATGGTTCAACAACCGTCTAAAACCTGTTTTAACGCATCTATTTACGTCAAAATATTTAAAACCTGTTTTAACTACTAAACTATATGGTCAGTTTATGTTAGAAGGATAAAAAAACACATTAAAACTAAAAGAACATCCTTTAATTATACCTCTCTATTTTCTAATGTATATACTTATACTATAACTAGCTAAAAAGCATCTAGAGCAGCACCAATGATAAAAAGTTCACTATCTATACATGCGCTGTTACAAAAATCACCATGGCAGCAACCACAACTTTCATCCCATTTGTTCTTCCTCTTCCGTTCTACCAAACGTACACCATTAGGGGCTTTAATCTTCATAGCTATGCGAACGGAAGGCGCTTTCACATTTTTATTCTTTGTTTTCATCATTACCCATCTCTCCATTTCCATGTTTGGCGACTCGAAAACACCTCTCCAAGACACCTCGGATCTTCCAAGGAGCTGTGATCCTCCAAACAGTGCAGGTGTGCTGCTCCTCCAGCGAAGCTCCAAAACAATTGTTCCATGAATGATCATGTCCATGGATTGCTTATCTAAGGAAAATGACTCATCCCAAGAAAAGCTTCCATTTGGAGAAACTTGTCGGCTATCTAGTCGCACCCTTTTGTTGTTTCTGGAGGAAAAACAGCATCTAATAAACAAGCAACCATTGGAATTGTCAACATGGATATTTTTAGCGTTCATAATCTTCAGTTCACAACAAAGATATGATAGACCATTTATTGCATCCATTT
>BQNB010023234.1:0-62044 GCA_026074375.1 Tanacetum coccineum | reverse complement strand
AGAACTATTATTAGATTAGATAATAGATCCATAATAGAGTAGTTGGGGTAGATTATGAGTTGTTATTAATTGAGTCGATTGAGATCAACATCTTATGATCTGTTATTAAGAGTTGTGATAATCTTGAATTGAGATTCAAGATCAGTGTTACTATTTTTTTTCATAATTTGTTCATAAACTAATAACCCCTAACCAACGTTGTGTAAGTGGGCTCTAAAGTTGCAACCCAATATTGAAAATTCTATTAACTAAATTTGTGGTAACCGAAAGAGTCTGCACTTCTGAGCAACAACCAAAATGGTTCTTTGGGATATTTAGTCAATAGTTTATTATCGTAGCTTGTGTCTCATTTTCATGTAGCAGTACACTTGTTTTGTAATAATTTTAGTTATCTCTGTTGAACAACGACATCTTCACTATGTAATATCTTAGGTTTATGTGGGTTGTGCGCATGCACATATATAATCAATACAACAATTTTCATAACCAACCTTTAATATTATAATTCTTTATCAACACATGGCCACAAACTTTGCATACATTACTGGAAGAGATTGCCATCGGTTAAAATTTATAGTACCGAGGAACACGACCATCTTCTCCCGCGATACAAGAGTCCCACTTATGTATTTCACTCAAAATAAACATAACCCATCATGAAAAATATATGAATTTGTGACAGTCACCACCTTATTTTAAAATTATCTTACAACACATCCTACAAAAATATAACATGTGCTTCAACATATTCAGTGTCACCATGTCATAACGCTTCCATCACATTTTACCCACCATTATGTGCCGCCATCACTGTCAATGTCGTCCACCACCGTCGTGTTACTGTTATTCAACCTCTCGTAAAAGCTACGACAAACTATTTTTCTAGGCCAAGGTTTTGTTTCTGTTTTTATTTAATTTTTTATGTTAAAATATAATCTTTTACGTGGTAATAACTTCAGGGATTTATTTTGTCATTGTGTAAACTTGTTTTGTAGTTATGGCAAGTTTGGAAGTTGTTTTAGCATCTTATTGATTCCTCGAGGACTAATGTTGTCAAGAGCTGATAGTCTCAAGACCCTAGCTATATAAGCTGGTTTGACTCAGGGTTGAAATATAACTCAACCCGATTCTCTCTCTTTTCTCTCAATACTTATCTCTCTCTCTAAAAATGTAACCTTAATTTCTTAAGATCATCTGATCTTATAGTTCTGTTTGTAATCTTGTAATAGAACAATTATCAAGATAAACAATTGATCTATACCAGAATAGTTGTGGTGAATATTTGGTTGAGTTTCTGATTAAGATCAGTGTTGTTATTTTGTCTATGAAATTAAGATTTGATAGTATTAAAACTATTTTAATTGAGTTTTTCTGTCTGGTATTAAAGCAAGGTCATCCAATCTTGCTCTAATTAATTTTTGGCAAATTAGGGTTTCACAAAAATTAGGGTTTTTTGAGTTTTAAATGATTCTTGTCAAATTAAAGTTGTTTTATCATTAGATCTAGGGTTATATCAATAGATTTGAAAGTTATAACTAAAACGCCTAATTTTTGGAAAAATTAGGGTTTCATATTTTTGGGGCTTTTATATTGTGAGGCTTCTTGGAGTCAATTAACTATGATTAACTGATAGATCTGGTTTTGATTTATGTTCTTGGAAAGATTTGGGAGTTTTACCTAATTTTAAGAAATTAGGGTTTTCTTGTAATTCAGTTGGATTTAAGGTTCTAGGTTTCTTGTTAACACCGTAACTAAGTGAATCAAGGTGTTGCAAGATTTGGCTTCCACTGGTTATTGCTGTTGCGTGCTTTGTAACACCTCTTACACTCTCTTTTTTGTTACTGTCTTTAATTTCTTACATTTAGATTGCTGGAGGATAGGTAGAGGCACTATTATGGAGTTTGTGATTTTAAGGAGGTGTTTGTTTTTTCTTGGCTTATTTCTAATGGTAGTGTTAGTTAACCCTTGATCTGCCACTTTAGTGGTGTGGAAACCTTGAACTTCCTTCTTTCCTTTCTTTTTATATTGATTGTTTTTTTTATTTTTATCTGTCATCATGCATGTTCATGGTTATACTAATGATGAGTATGATGTTGGTGATAATAATGTTACTTTGATAAGTAAACTTGATGTGAGTAGTCCTTTGCACTTACATCCTAATGGTTATGTTGCTTTGACTGTTGTATCTGTGAAACTTAAAGGAATTGAAAATTATCAAGTGTGGTCTTATGCTATGCTTCTTGCTTTAGAGGGAAAAAATAAAATTGGTTTCATTGATGGTGTTTGTAAAAGGTCAAATACTGATGAAGTTCTAGGCAGACAATGGGATAGGGTATATGTTGTTGTGTTGGGCTGGATTATAAATTCCATATCTAAGGAATTATTTGTGGGTGATTTTTTTTTTAAAAGAGCTAAACATGTTTGGAAAGAATTGAAAAAAACTTATGATAAAGTAGATGGTTCTGTGACTTTTAGCATACATCATAAAATAAATACTTTTAGTCAAAATGTATCTTCTATTGCTGATTATTATCATAGGTTAAATGCTCTGTGAAAATGGTTTGATGCCTTAGTTGAATTACCTAGATGTACTTATCATGCTGCTGATGATTTTAAAAAGCATAATTAGTTAATAAACTAATGCAGTTTTTGATGGGTCTTGGTGATACTTATATGCAAATAAGAAGTTCCATTCCCTCTAGAGAAACTTTACCTGAAGTTAGAAGTGCTTATGATACTATTTATAGTAAGGAATCTTATAGAGTTTTTGCCTCTGGTAGTAGTTTTAGAACTTCTCAAAGGTCTCAGACTTCTGCTTTTGTTTCTAATGCTCCTAATAAAGGTAGCTTCCAGAGGAATCAAACCTCTAGTAATGTACATAGACCTAATGTCACCCTTAGACCTAACAATGCTAATAATAATAGACAAGGTGGGGGTTATGGGTTGGTCTGTAAAAACCGTGGGTTTAATGAGCATACCATTGACAAATATTTTAAGCTAATTGGTTATCCAGCTGATTTTGGAAAAACAGAAGACTAGACAAAATTTAAAAGGCAAATATGTTTCTAATAACAATTATGTTGGGTCCAGATCTTCTACTGGTTTTACTGATGAACAATTGTCTACTCTCATCTCTCTCATCAAAGACAATACTCTTAATGGAAAAAATGTGCAGACCAATAGGGCATGTACTTATTTTATTATCAACAAAGTTTTCAATCAAAGTTTTGACAATTTTTTATGTTCTAACACTAATTTACCATGTAAATTGGTTTCTAATGGGAAAGTTGTTGATTCTGGAGCTAACCAACATATGACACACACTAATAAGAAATTAGTTGATGTTTATGATATTTCACATCTTAAGATAAAAGTTGGTCATCCAAATGGGACATAAGCTTTTATTTCTAAGATTGGAACTCTTAGACTATCTAATGGCTTAACTCTGTATAATGTGTTGGTTATTCCAGAATATTGTGTTAATCTTGTTTCTGTTTATAAACTTGCCAAAGATAATAATATTTTTGTTTCCTTTGATGAGAGCATATGTTATTTTTTGAATCAATATTTGAATCTAAAAAATGTTATGGGGATTGGTAATCAGTGTGGAGGTTTATATCATTTTAGTGATCAAGGTATTATAAACAATTTAAGTAGTTCTTATTTTCATAGTTTTTTTATCTCAGCATGACTGGCACTGCAGGCTTGGTCACCCTGCAGATCCAGTCTTAAATACTTTAAAACATTCTTTACAAATTAATACTAAGGATCAAAATATTTTTTGTGAAATTTGTCAAAAGGCTAAACAAACTAGGAAACCTTTTCTTTTAAGTGATCATGCCTCATCTGGTTTAGGTGATCATGTGCATTTAGACTTATGGGGTCCTTGTAGGGTTACTATTATGATGGGTATATATATTTTTTTACTATTGTGGATGATTACACAAGAGTAGTATGGGTTTATCTTATTAGAACTAAAGATGAAGTGCCTTATTATATAACTATTTTCTATAACTTGATTGAAAATCAGTTTAGGAAAAAGATTAAGGTTTTTAGAAGTGAGAATGGTACGGAATTTGCTAATCAAACCGTAAATAAGTTTTGTGTTGATAAAGGTATTATTCGTCAAACTTGTTGTGCATATACTCTACGACAAAATGGTATTGCTTTGAAGAAACATATGCATCTATTAAATGTGGCTAGATCCCTTCTATTTTAGGGGGAAATTCCTTTGAGGATGTGGACTGAATGTATTCTAACAACTACTTATCTTATTAACAGTCTGCGCTCTTTTGTTCTAAATGGAAGTCACCTATGAGTTCATATATAAAAAATTTCCTACTCTCTCCTACTTAAGAGTGTTTGATTGTTTATGTTTCGTTGCCATTATTGATAGTAATGATAAACTGGGTAGTAAGTTTAAGAAGTGTGTTATGATGGGATATTCTAACTTTAAATAATGATATAGGTTATATGGTCTTGATAAGCATCAGTTTATTTTTTCAAGGGATGTAAGAAAAGGCTGATACTACTTCAAATGTTTTTCAAGACTTAAGTCATCTAATTTTTTTTAATAATGGATGTCCTGAGATACCCAATGATGATGAGAGAGTAGACCCTAGCCTGAATAGTAAAAATAGTTCACAAAGTGATAACAACTACTCTTCTGTGCCTGGTGAAAATGTGAACATTATTGATTTCTCAAGTGGTAATAATTAGAATAATGCTCAATGCAGTGATGACATTTTTGCTGAACATGATGAGCAGGTTGACACACTTGAAAAAATAATATTTATGAGGGTCATTTGGATCAAAATCCAAGTTCTTCCACTTAGGGTGTTCAAAATTTGAGAAGATCTTCTAGACCTTCTATGTTTCCAAGAAATTACAATGATTTTTTTATTGATTCAAAGGTTAAATATGGTCTTAAAATTTTGTCAATTATTCTAAACTTAATTCTGTAAATATGTGTTTTGTTACTCAGCTTAATAACAGTTGTGAATCAAATTCTTTTCTTGAAGCTTCTAAACATACACATTGGACTGATGCTATGAATACTGAAATGGAGGCTTTACTTAGAAATGATACATGGGAGATTACTGATTTTCCTAAAGAAAGAAATGTTATTGGTAATAAATGGGTTTATAGGATTAAGTATGAATCTGATGGTGAGATTGAAAGATATAAGGCTAGACTTGTAGCAAATGGTTTTAACCAAAGAGAATGTATAGATTATGAGGAAACTTTTTCTCCTGTTGTTAAGATGGTTACCATTAGATGCTTGTTACCATTGGTCTGTGTTTCAGTTAGATGTTAATAATGCTTTTCTTTATGGTGATTTAGATGAAACTGTTTACATGATATTACCTGATGGTTATTATCCTGCTAATGATACTAGAGTTTGCAAACTTAAAAAGTCTTTATATTGTTTAAAATAGGCTCCTAGACAATGGAACGCTAAACTTGCTTTTGCCTTAACTGAAAATGGGTTTAGTCAAAGTAAAAGTGACTATTCATTATACACTAAAAATGTTAAGGGTATGTTTGTTACATTACTTGTTTATGTGGATGACATAATCATTATTGGGAATAGTATTGTTAAGATTGAAAAGCTCAAAGAGTTTTTAAAAACTAAGTTTATGATCAAAGACTTAGGAAAACTAAAACATTTTATTGGTATTGAAGTTATTGACACTAAAGAAGGAATCTGTTTTAATCAAAGAAAATATTTCTTAGATTTGTTATATGAGTTTGGTATGCTTGCTTGTAAACCTTATGATGTTCCTTTGCCTTCTAAGTTGGTTATCTCTAATGAACCTACTAATGATGATCCTTTAATTGATAACATTATTGAATACCAAAAACTTATGGGCAAATTGATTTACTTGACAAATACCAGACCTGCCATCTCTTATGTTGTTCACTGTTTGAGTCAGTTCATGCATTCTTCCCTTTTTTCACATTCTAAGATTGCTTTTAAGATTTTAAGATATCTTAAAGGTTCTACAGGTATGGGTATTCATATAACAAAGGATTCATGTATGAGTTTATATGCATATTCTGATGCAGGGTGGGCTAAATGTGTTGTAACTAGAAAATCTGTAACTGGTTACTGTGTTTTCTTATGTGGAGCGTTGGTATTCTAGAAAAGCAAGAAACAAAATACTCTCTCAAAATCATCCACTGAAGCTGAGTACAGAGCTCTAGCTTTAGTGACAAGTAAAGTGGTTTGGACTTTAAAATCTTGAAAGATTTAAATAGTAAAAGTCTTTTACCTATAAAACTTCATTGTGATAGTAATTCTGCTATTAAAATAACAACCAATTATGTTTTTCATGAAAGAACTAAATATTTAGAGATTGATTTGCATTTTGTAAAAGAAAAGATTTTAGCAGGTGTTGTTAAAACTGAAAAAGTAGATTTTGCATATCAAATTGCAGATATCCTTACAAAAGGATTGGATAGTAACATAAAATTTTGGTTAAAAAATTTAGGATATATATATTGTTTACCAAGATTAAGAGGGATGTTAAAATATAATCTTTTGCCTGGTAATAACTTCAGTGACTTATTGTGTCATTGTTTAAACTTGTTTTATAGTTATGGTAAGTTTGGAAGTTGTTTTAGTAGCTTGTTGATTCCTCAAGGACTAATGTTTTCAAGAGCTGATAGTCTCAAGATCCTAACTATATAAGCTGGTTTGACTTAAACCTGCTTCTTTCTCTCTTCTATCGATACTTATCTCTCTCTTTAAAAGTGTAACCCTAATTTCTTAAAATCATCTTCATCTTATAGTTTTGTTTGTAATCTTACAATAGAACAATCATCAAGATAAATAATTGATCCATATCAGAATAGCTGTGGTGGATATTTGGTTGGGTTTCTGATTAACATTAGTGTTGTTGTTTTGTTTATTAATTTGAGATTTGATAGTATTAAAGCTTTTTTAATTGAGTTTTCTACATTTTAATCTACAGATCTAAGGTGTACGCGGTAATCGATGGTTTTGAGTAGGTCTACATCCCTAGCCTTCTTTGCAATACCCATTTTGTTTGTATATCTTAGCTTTTTTGCATGGAGATTTGGTGGGTTTTGTTATTGTGGAATTTAGATTTGGTGAGTGTTTGTCAAATTTTTAAACAAATAATTTAGTATACGATAGTAAAAAGTAAATATTTTTTCAGTTAGCAGCTGTGTGGAGGATATAAGGGTGTTCGCAAAGCTAAAAGGTTAGCATTTGCGTGGAGGCAAGAGGTTGAAAAAGCTTGATTTTGTATAAATAATGTGGAAATGTTTTGAGTGAAGGATAAAGAATTGGTACTCACCATGTTACAATCTAGATAGAATGTTAGAAGGTAGATGAAAGTGGATATACAGATTATGTCATTAGTTATGGCTATTGAATCCCCTATGAATGAGGTTTACTTAAATGTGGCAATCGAGTCGTGTTCGTGTTGACCTGTTCAGGTTCGCGGGTTATTATAACATCTACCCAAACATGACTCATTTATTAATCGTGTCAAGAAATTTAACCCTAATCCAGACCTGCATAACACATGTAACCCATTTGTGACTCATTTAACCTGTTTAAGTTAATAGGTCAAGCGGTGAATAAGGTTGGTGGTTTGTCAATTTAACTAACTTAAATGCAAAAAATATGATATAAGGATGTAAGAAATGATAAACATAGCATACAAATAATTATGCGACAATTTTAAAGATATATGAGTTATAATCGTAATTCACTCCTATTAACTACATAACAAAATACATCTAATCCAAATCCAACATAAAATTCAAGTTATATATTTTATTTTTAGAGGCTTCTATACTCTTAAACGGGTTCACGTGTTGACCTATTTAATACTTACTCAACTCAAACACGACCCATTTGGTTGACCTGTTTATTCTCAACCCAAACATGTTTAACTTCGTTTCGGATTCGTGTCGTGTCAAAATTTGACATGCCTAGGTTTACTACATCTTTCCTTGAGAAAAAGTTCATGTTTTTGGAAACTCTAATGATAAACACAAAACTACATGAGGTAACCATTATTGTCTAGCTGAGCTTCAAACTGCGACCTTTTTGACCCTTTAGCTGTCGCGCTTCTTACTCCTCAACGGTTAAAAGAAGGGTGCCAAAACACAACGCACGTGCTAACAAAATAGCGCCCAAAACCAATGTATTGAAACCCGGTTCGACCCGGCCGGGTTAACCGGTTGAACCGGTTCCGGTCGAAAAAAGGGTCAAATTAAACCGGGTTTTATATTTTCGAAACCCGGTTAGACCCGCCGGGTTTAAGTTGACCCGGGTCAACCCGGTTCTTGTGACCCGGCCGAGTTTTGATTTTTTCATGTTTTTTTACAAATAAAGCAAATTTTTTATATATATTTGCGACGTAATTTTATTTGTTACATGTTATATTTGTTAGTAAATTGTTTTTAGGTTCAATATAAAGTATATTCATGATTTATATATATACATTTTTTGTATCATTGCAAATCTTATTATTATTTACTTTTTTTGAAAATCGGGTTGACCCGGTGGTCGAACCGATTAAACCGGTAACCCAGTTACTTGACCGGGTCGATTAGAGACCCGGTTTTCAAAACATTGCCCAAAACGACCTTCTCACATACAAGTACATTCCAATATTCGATACATTCATCTTTTACTTATCCATCATTTCATGTTGTGGGTTTCAATTTGGGTCTATGATAAAATCGAAGGTGTCTTGTGATCGTTTGCGTTTTGGATTTTAATTTAGTTTGCCTTTGCTTTTACTTTTTTTATTATTGTTTTTGTTTTTAGATGATGTTCTATATTCTATTGTTCTATAAGTTATTTTTGACTTTTATGTTTACTCATGGATTCAATTGATTAATTTTGTTATTTTTGACATTTTCAACTTTATCATGAACCCAAGAGTCAAAGATTCAAACTGAAAACCACAACAAGAAATGGTGGATAAGTAAAGATGAAATGTATGGAATGTGCTTGTAATAGTGCCATGCTCATAGCTACGTGTGAGAAGGTTGTTTTGGCGCAATTTTGGCTACTGGTGCATGGTGTTTTGGCGTCCTTTTTTTCATGATATTTTAGGTATAAGGAATATATTTAAGAAGCGTCATGTAGATATTTAGTAAAGAAGCAGCTTCTTTACTACTCCCTCCGTCCCACATTAAGTGTCCACTTGACTTTTTCAAAGTCTTTTTTCTTCAACTTTGACCTTAATGATTTCTTCTTATGTTATATGATACTTGATGCAAGATATATGAATGGATAGAGTTTTGAATATATTTTTCGTTGGTAGAATTTTCGTTCAATATTATATAACACAAACAAAAATATTTATGGTCAAAGTTGAGGAAAAAAGACTTAAAAGATTCCATTGTGGACACTTAATATGGGACGGAGGGAGTATATATCTTTGTATTCCTTATACGTAAAATATCTAAACTCCAAACAATAAAAAACCATTTCGGTAATTCACTCATACATATTTACTTTCGTGAGGCCCTAGCCACATCCGATCCATCAAAGATCAACCAGTTGTAGCGTTCGTGTATTTCTATGTAGTGACTTTTTGAGGACAGGCTCAAACGAAAGTAAACATCGTGAATGCGTACACATCGACAGCTTCATTTTCTGCACCTAACACTCATCCACCTGCAGATCCTCTATCACCCTCAACTACTTCTACAGGGATATAACACGTCATCACTGACCAAGAGACAACTGACTTCTCATGCATCCGCAAAAGAAAAGGCTTTAACACGCTCGATTACTACGGCTAAACCCATCCAAAAAGTTTTCAATGACTTGTGTGACTTAAAAAAGTCTCCTTTTGATTGAGATTTGCAGGATGCGTTAGTACCTGCAAGTTCTTATTAAGATTCCAATTATCCCTCCGGTCGTGAAAGATGCAAACTCCCCACTTTTGAAACCAGCTTACACAAACATGTATGTTAATTCCCTACTTGATGTAAATTCTTACACAACAGTGGCATTGCTTTGGCACATCTATATGTACTGTTGTGTTTAAGTACCACGTACTTATGTATCATCATACCTAGTATGTAGTAGTTATCTTTATCTTGCTGAATAAGTAATTGTATGGCACCATGTTAAATGATATGTTATATTTTCAAGCTATATCAGATCCTAATTATGATTTCCAAGCCTGATAAATAATGATGACACATTTAACGACTGCATAATACAAACCTATTCACATTGAGTATTTTCTGGTTATAAATGACTAACTGAGTCTATTCTAATTATAAAAGAGCTAACCATGTGAGTATGTGTCGAAAGTGTGACTAGTCGACATTAAAAAGTAGCTTGAAACAAGATCAACGACACACAAAACCTCATTTTTAGATTCTCCCCGACCCCCGCTTTTCATGTCTAATGGATTTTATTTCAGTTTGCCACTGAGATAACAAGTTCAAGCAATTTATTTTCAAAGCAGTGTACTCGGTAACCCCTCAATCCTTTTGGGCCAAAATTATAATACAAATTTTTTTTAATAATTACAATTATTTTGTTAATTTGAAATATTGAGTGAAGTCAGAACATTCTGATTTAGGAGTGTACGTGTACGCATACATAGAGATACAGTAATGATAACACATCCGAACACTATAAAGTTGGGCGCTAGATCCCTCGGACCTGAAGAATGTGTGATCCCAAACGACCATCGTTAACTGCGTAATTAGAAACTCCCATTACCGATAATCCATAACCAGTCGATGCCAATACCTATAACACCCCCAATTTGAAGTGAAAGCACGAGCATGTTTCCTAGTGCATATCTATCTGGGCCCTGTATAAATCAAATAAAAGTTTTAGATCACTAGAAAATTTGACTAACAATGTTCAAACATCTTTTGTTTTTTTAAAGCAAATAAATCATGTGTAAATGTTTTACCGTGCATGATTGAGGAGCTACTGTCATGATAGACATTGCAGGGTAACCGGTTGTGACTCCAAGGAAAATGACGAGCACAATCATCCATCCTTGATCACCATATTTTGACGTGAAATAGAACAAAGGGATGAATACAAATCGAGATAAAACTAAGACCGTGATACCTTTCCTTGATTCCATTTTTAGAACCTTGATCAATGGAACATATCTAACTGCCAAGTTGGATACATTATATGTTGTCACAAGGACAAGTGGATACCTGAAAATATGTAACATTGTAACTTAAACACAAAATATATAGGCGAGTTCGTAGTAGCTTAAATCTTCTAATCATAAAGGCTGATTAATTTTTACCATGTTCCTAGCTGGTGGGATCCTGTGTTTTCATATAAAAACCCCGGAAAAATTGATAGCGTCACAACATAGATCAAGAACAAATCCATTGCATAATCGTAATTTTCAAAGAAAAGTTGTTTCTTGCTCAGTCGCTTTGAATATCTGGCCTCGTCATGAGCCTGCAGAGACGTAAGTGACTTTATTGTCATATATTTTATCAATCAAGTGTTAAACAAGCACTACAAGAAAAAAAGGGCTTTAGTGACAAAAATTGAGTGACGACTTTCTTTTTTAGTCACAATTCAGTGACGATATAATTTATGGTCACTATTTTTCGTCACTGATAATAAGACGGTGACGGAACTTATAAGTTGTCACTATGTAGTCACTAAATTACATTCTAGGTATTTTTGATCTAGGGTAGTGACGAATAATATGGTCATTGATATGATAAACATCGGTGACGATAATTTTGGTCACTACTTCACACATAAAATAAGTAAAATTACAATTAAATATAATAGAAATTAAAATAATATAATTATATAATATTAATATAAATATGCCTTTGACGCAAATGGTGGAGAGCTAGTTGTATCTCCGCTCCCCTCTAATTTGTTGTAAATTCTATTATTATAATGAAGTGATGATTTAATTAAAAAAGTAAAAAATAATTATAATTGTGAATATTAGTTTTTTTTTGTAAAACTGCAAAATAATCCATTGGTTGAACATATTTTTGGCAATATCCCTGTGTTGGTTTTTAAAATAGCATAATTACCCTCCATAATTCGTGATGAGGGGTGATTTTTGCTGAACATTTCAGCGCACAGGGTTGATTATTTCTAATAGTATCTGTTAGGGATGATTAGTGCCAAAAAGTTCAAACCACAGGGATGATTTTTGCAGTTTACTCTTATTACTATCATCATCATCATCATCGTCATTATTATTATTATTATTATTATTATTATTATTTATATTGTTATTATTTTATTATTATTATTATTAATTATTATTTATATATTATTTTTTTTTTAAATTTTATTTATTTATTTATTTAAAAAATTACTTTATATATTATTATATTTATTTATTAAAAAAATATTTATATATTATTTATTTATTTAAAAATATTTAATTTTAAGAAATCAAAAGTATATATCATTATTAAAAAATTTTTTATTATTATCTTTCTTTAAATATAGATATATTTATTAATTTATATTCATTTTATCAAATTCAAATAAAAATAGAATTTATTTTAATATAATTATATAAAAAAAAATTTCATTTCATTTTTTTCTAACCAAACACGCGATAGTTTTCACAAATTTCAATTATTTCATATTCCAATTCATTAACATTTCAATTCCTTAACATTCCAATTCCTCAAACACATTCTAATTCCACCAAAAACATTCTGCGAACCTAACGGGCCCTTAGAGTAATGCTATATCTTTTTACTTAACTGTCTTGATCCATATTTGAAAAAATATGACAAACGGTGTAGACACGATTTATATGTATATAGGACAAAATTGTCCTTCACTAATTAAGTTATTATCCACTCATTTGTCAGTGATGCAGTTTACATGAAAACAAAACGGAAGTATAATTATTCTTGATGTGATGAAAAAATGTTGACTACATCATTCTTCAAGTGATAGAGAAGTTTACTTGAAGACAGAAGTGAAGTATAATTAATCTTGATGCGATAAAAAATAAATATCATGACATGCCAATGTATCTATTTTAGAAAAGATGCATGACTCTTCATGTGACATTATGAAAGAATATTGTAGTTTTTGAAAGTAAAGTAATACATGATCATGTACATACCTTCATTGCCTTCTTGAATGGAGTTCCAGGAAGATCCAGAGGCATTGAGTTATATCCTTTTTCTATACAAAGATACAAATGCTTCAATCCTTCCATTTCATCTACCTCTAACTTCTTCCCAAATATCGATATCATGGCCACTTCATACGGAATATATATACACAGAAACAAAGCCAAAGGGGTTATTATATAGTATAAGCAAATGACTACGATCCATATTAATACATTATAGTACAAAGTAGCTCGTCATTATTTGACGAATAGGTTATATACCTTTTTCATCTCAGATAAGGTGTTGAGAGTGTTTGTATTCACCCATGTTGGAAGAAGATTGAGGACAATGCTCTCAATCTTGTGTACCAAACCCTTAATGGCTGAAGGAAGAAATGATGCTTGGATCAATTTTTTGAGGTGAGAATGATATGAACCTTGATGAAAGAAAAGCATGAGGTCTATAAAACATCTCTTGTAGTGAGGGTATTAGGGTTTAAAAAGAGTGGATTGGAGTTACAACACAATTTTGGCTACTCAGGGCTTGATATCATCACAATGGGAATCCAGTTTGGGACTCTTGAATATATTCATACTACATGTATAAAGATGATCATGATAATTTGCTCAATTATTACTTACAATAAGTGTATTACTTTTTTAGTGCAATTCTGAACATTAATTTTTTTTTAAATTTTACTACAAAAAAATTAATAACTAACTTGTTATTTTTCTTGCTTGTGTTCGTGTAACCATCTTTACTGTTTCATTATTGTATACATAATATTCGTTTTAATTTCGTTTATTGTGGTATGTTATGATATCTTGCCCATACTGTTTTATTAGGTGTGTAGTAATTAAAAAGAGTAAAATTGTCACATACTAAATACTTTTAGGATTTCAAAACGTGTGACGTCTTGCAATAGAAAATAAAGTTGAATTCACTTCATTCATAAAGTGGTACATTTGAAAACAATGGGAAGTGAATCTGAGGATCGTATTTGCCTTTAATCGATACTTCTAAACCTTCAAAAATTACTTCATTTTTACAAGATAAAACGTCAAATTTACCTAATTTTGTATCTTGGTATTCAAAATATTAGTGTTTTCTCTTGATTGCGGTGTGTGGGGGTGGGGGGGGGGGATCACAAATACTAAAGTTGGGGTTCAATTTGCTACATGTTTTTTTATACATCATATTGTTGGGGTGTTTCCTATATCTAAAAAATTAGGACGCTTACGATGTTGAAAAAAATACTCAATCATTGAAAAAAAAAATAATCAAAATGACGTAATTTGTAGCGATATTGAATATTTTACATGTAAGCTTATATACATGACAATCTCATATTCATTTTTCTCTTACATACTAACGTTTATCAAATGTTATTTTACTATTCATACACCATTTAATGAAAAGTAATATATATTATTATTCCTTTGTGGTTAATTTCTATTATATGTTAGGCTTTTGATTTTCCTAATAACATACATTATTAGTTTTTGATGATTACTTTTTATTACATGTTAGTCTTAAGATTTTCCTAATAACATACATTATTAGTCTTTAATGGTTACTCTTTATTACATGTTAGTCTCTTGATTTTTTAGTAACATACATTACTAGTCCTTAATGAATAGCAATATACATTATTTTTCCTTTGAGTTTGATTTTTATTAGATGTTAGTCCTTCGGTTTTCTTATTAAATCTATTCTGTTCGTCCTTGGTGGTTACTTTTTATTACATGTTAGACCTTCAATTTCTTTAGTAATATACATCATTAGTCCTTAGTGGTTATTTTTTTATTACATGTAGTCCTTTAATTCTCTTTTTAGTTCTTCCATTAGCCATTCGATTTTCATTGTTGGTCCATGAAGTATTATCTTTACATTATTGGTCCCTAATATGCATAGTTTTTAGGTTTATTTGTTAGTCCTACCGTTAGTCATTGAGGTTCTATTATAGGTCCATGAATTATTATCTTTACATTATTGGTCCCTAATATGCATTGTAAGTCCTTGATTAGTCTAAGTGATAACTATCATATTTCGTTTACATAAATGCTCGGTAAGATGAGGCATGTAGTTGTCTACATATAATTTATAGTTAAGCAATAACTTGTTAATTAACACATATTTAAAGGGGTGTTTATGCGTTTTTATTTTCTTACGAATGGTAAATTTTCATTCTTAGTTTTTGATTTTTTTTAATTATTAGTCCTTAATTTGTATAAAGTTTAATTTAAGTGTGATACTTTATTTTATTTAAATTATGGAATGTTTTTATTTCAATGTGTGGTTTTATTTAACATGAAAAAACGTGTCGACTTGAGTGAACCTTCAACCCCGAGTTTTTAGATAGCGCGTGTTCTATCGATCTGGATTTATAATAAAAAAATTAATTTATTTAATTTAGTCATATGAAATTTATTCTCGCGGTAACGCGCGAGCTAAAATTTGTCGTTCGTTTCTTATTTTTTATTTTTTTTTTTTAGTTACATTTTACATTTTTCCTATGTAGAATGGAAATCATGAAAAGGAACACATTATAAAATTTGTCGTTCGCTTTTTTTTTTACGTTGCAAAAGAATTTTTATTAAAAAGGCATAGAAAGAAACAAGCAGACGAGATACCGCAAATACGATCAAAAACAAAAACGAAAAGGAACAGAAAAAACATAACGAAACGAACTCGCAAAACAACAAAGGCTATTTAGAACAAAGATCCCACCTTGGCGCCAACTGAATTAACTCCATGAACGAACGAACACACGAGGCATCAGACCAAAAAAACGATCTAACCAGCATCCTTAGTTTGTCTCGATAAAGCTTTATGAAGAAGATAGCCTTCTTTAACGTTGCCATAATAACTCCAAATTTGAAGAACGACGGGAAAAAATAATCTTCTACGATGTCAGTTGGCGAGAGAGAAAGTGTATATTTCATTGGGGTCTCTATAGCTTCCATCGTTTATCAGAATCTATCTGTCACTAGTAGAGGACCAATATAATCAATCTAAGAAGAACGACTCAGCAGCAATATTTAAATCATTACAGGGGTGTAGATGGAGGCGCAATGATGAGTCTTTTTCAGGAGCAATACTAGCGTACCTCCTCATAATCATCAATGGTAAACATTACCACATCACCCTGAGAATGAACTCCAAGAATCTCACCAGCATCATCTTCCAATTTTTTTCCATTGCAATCCTTAATACACCATCATTATACAAGGACCGAATCATCACGAATCTGCTTCTTCTAGGAGTCACAAGATCACTTTCACCCACGAACATCCTTACTCTCGCAAAACCGACTAAAATGCGACACTGAATCATAGTTAACATTCTTTGAGGAATCTGAATCACACATATCGCTTTCCAAATGCTATCATTTTCAAACTTTCATCCAAAACTAGGACCCTCTGCATCCTTCTTTTCCAGGAGGTTAGAATCGGAATTGACCTCATCGATTCAATTTGGGCGCACCAATTGCAAAATCAGTAGGATAATACATAAGTCCGATTACGATATGAAACATATTAAGGACTATATAACACGATGTAAAGACTCTGTTAGGACACAAAATTCCATGAGACATTGGTCCATACGTACCTATGTTAACACATGCTTCCCCACCGACCACCAACTTCTTATAAACTTGGGAGCCAATGATGCCAATGGCGACCACCAGTCTATCCAAACACATCTTTCATACTGGAATAAATCGTGAGAAACATCTTTGAACTCCAAAAATTATCCTTTTAACGCCTTTGAAGTACTTGAACTTTCCACTTGATCCATAGAGTCGAATTCAACCAAAACCAACGTCCCCCACATATCTAAGAACCAACTTCATCGAATCCTCAGAAGACATAAGTTTAGAAGCTAGAAATGAACTTTAATCTTTAACTTTAGCATAGATACTACGCTACCATACCTTCCAAAATCAATACTATAGTCTACCGAGAAGACATCACCTGCGTCTTTAACGTTCCTGAATATACTTGTTACAAATTCCGACACCCCTACAGATTCTTTGCTCGGATTAATTGTACCGTATTTGCCGACATGTCTTGAATTGTTGACCTAGGACCGCTTTAGCATACGAGTTAAAGACTGAATAACATTGTCGTTGCTACTACAGATTGAGAGTCGAACTAACTGGGATTTCATCCAAGAACGTTCCAAAGGATCTATTATATGTTCGACCTACTTCGCCACATCGGAAAATTAAATGGAAAACCCCATCCATTCCGTTCTTAGATTGGAAAACTAATGATTGATATCGTATCGTTTATAAAAAGTACAAAACCAAATCGATGACCGAATTTTGGATCTCTTTCAGTATGTAGACATCGATCACACCACCCCATTTTTTTTTTTGTTACAAATATCCAAAGATCTTGGACCGACGCATTACTTGGGTATAGTAGAAACAAATATTGATGAAAAACGATTATGTTCCTCATGAATATTAGGATGGGATTTGTGGGAATACCTTTGTTACGTTGCTTTGACGACGATTTTTATCGAGATGATCGTTCCTTTTGATTTCTGAAATATTTATTTGATCGGTGTCCTATGCCAATTGCCTCGTTATTTAACAACAGATTATGCCCAAGATCCGAAAATAGGATTGAAAACGCCTATCATCAAATAAAATATGTGTAACCAACGGTGATGGTTGTTGGCGGTGGTAATTCACGTGTGATGATTTAGGTAACTTTGCAAAACAAACAAACAATATCTAAGATCTTATTATTAATTTATTTGGATGGAGGCGATGGTGGAGCAGGTGGTTACCGAACAAACATTTATCTTGGTTCGAAATTGGTAGGTTCGCATTTGGATCTGGGATTTTAAACGTATTGGCTTTGCAATCTAAAAAAGGCTAGCGGCGCAGCTTGTTGTCCGCTTGCCTTCCACCACTATGTAAATCCAATTATATTGTTAGAAAAAAAAACTTCTTAAAGGACAAACATTGTAACATGCTCACTAAATGACATAATAAAATGTATATTGTTGTAGATGCATAGTTTTAAATGTTTAACAAGTGTTCTGAAATGTATATCTTAAAAGTGTCTTTTACATTAAAATTGCATCAAGTAAACGTTAGTTATTTACTTATTTTTATTATAATTACAGCAATTTAAAAGTGAGTGATTTTATACGTATTAACTTAAATTTATATATTATGTTTAGTCTTAACTGTTCTCATAGTAAACTGTTAATACAAACCTTTTTTATTTTTGAAACTTTTTTCTTACAAGAGCATCTCTTATAGTGTTATCAAAGTCTTTTTGAAAGAATATATGGAAAGTATGATGGATTAACTGGCTAAATCTATTAATTTAATGATAATGTTTATGAACTTATTGGCATTTAAAGTCATAGGAGACCGGGGGGGGGATTTAATTTTATCCTTCTTATTTCACAAGTTAATTGTGTTTTTCTATCAATCAGGCAACACATAATCTTGTTTCATTGCAAATACCTTTAGATTCATCGATATATAGTATAAACAATATTAAACAATCTTTATCAAATGCGCGGCGGCGATCATAAAACCTCCCAAAAACATTACAGATCTAATACTTCAGAAAAACCAACTTAGTGTTTGAATTCGTTATAACCCTGAATTTGGATCATTCATGTTGATGTGGATTATCATATCGAGTGTGTTAGGCGATTTTCTATCTGGGATCTTCGGTTTAGATTCTGGTTGTCTCCCTTAATATTTTATTTTTTTTTTTTCCATTTCGTTTTCTTTATTCATTTTTCGCTTTTAAGCCATGGGTCTCGTTTCCAGAACTCACTTCAATCCAATTTTGACCAACTGCCAAGATCATCAAGTCGTGTTCATTTCTACTTTCTTGATATTGCTCAAGTAGGGATCTTTGGGAAGGTGTTGTAGTGGGTATGGCACCGTGGTCGATGTGTTTAATCCTAACAGAGATTAAAGCAGGGGAAGCATTTCATTTTGTTCGTTAATCAAAGTTCTCAATTTTGATCATCTTATTGAGAATCTCAAAACTATTTGGATTGGTAGTTTTCACTTATCCGCTAATCTGTCGGTTGAAAGGCCTAAAGCCCCTATCCCTCAGAAAAGAGATGTCGGCGCCTCTGGTATTGCATCAAGGTCTTAAGCAGTATTGCAGCATCAAGGTGGACCTAAAGGGATAATTTTACGCTATTTTGAAACGTCTTTGGTTTTTGGACGTTCTTGCCTGTGAACAGGGATCTCACGAATTGTGTATGGGTGATAGTTCTCCAATTTTCTTCCTTATAAATTGCAGGGTGCTCTTGTTTAATGAGGGATTTCATAACCTTGCAATGTTTATCTAGGAGGGTTGTGTGATTGATTGAGCTGATTCTTTAAGTCTAAATTGAAATCCATGGAACAGCAGTTGATTCTGAACTTGTTCTATGATCCTTGCAGTTAGTGACAGCGAAAGGAAGTTCATGAATTCATCTCTGGTTTCTCCCAGTCTTGCATCTAGATGATCATCAACTAAAGCTGTCACTTGAGTGTTGAGAGGATCCTTTTTGAGCTCAGAAACTTCTTTTCCCAATGCTGCGACTCTATTGTTGAATTGGAAGACATATACAAAATTGGGAAGTGCATATTGAGGATTCATAGCTTCAGTTGTTGGTGGTGGTGTTTGTGTTGATTGTTGTGGTGGAGAAGTGAACGATGGTAAATATTGTGGGATAACAGTGGAGAATACTGGCGAAGAATCAGAGATAACCAAGACTGGTACTATAAGGAGTGTAGGTGTTTGCTGGCTTGGTACTTCATGATGGATGTGAACATCCATTGGAGAAACAATTTCAGCATCTGTATGGGGAATATCTAAGAAGTTTAAGAATTTAGCCGCCAAGTCAGATGAATGAGAAGAGTTGGTAACTAGGATTTCAGTCTTCTGTGGAACAGTAGAAAGTGTCACATGAGCATCTTCTATGACTTGTAAGATCTTCGGATTTTCATTCCCTTATTGAATGTTAGTCATTGCAGCATCGATACCCTCCTCTTGAACAAACCCTTTATCAGAATCAACTGGTTCATTCAGTCGTATATCCACATCATCGTATAGCTGACTTGTAGTGTAATCCATTTCTTCATCTTCATCACCTTCTGCTTTATTAGTAATCTTTGTTTCATCTTCATCATCAGAATCGTTAGACGAGGTTTTAACAGGTTTGTCCTTCACTTCTTCTTCATCATCTTCATCTTCTTTATTTTCGTCTTGATCAGATTTGGAACCTGATTCATTCTCATCAGTTTCATGTTTGGAGTTTGACTTATTTTCATTATCTGATTGGGTTTTGTCATCATCACTGTCGTTCTTTTGATCACTGTCTTCAGCACTTAACTCTTGTTCATTGTTGCTATTATCTTTATCATTTCCCCAAGATTCAGCTTCTCCATTGGATAAGTTGGCAAGGTTGTACTTGAACAGGATAGTGGCAAGACACGGGATACCTGCCTCAATTATCTGTGATCGTGATGGAAGATTCACTTCAAATTTCTGGAGATCATTTCAAAAAGCTTTGGGTACGGATATTAGCATGAGCACTGCGTATCATCCAGAAACTGACGGCCAGAGCGAGAGGACCATTCAAACTCTCGAGGACATGCTACGTGCTTGCGTGATCGATTTTGGCAAAGGCTGGGTTAAGCATTTGCCATTGGCCGAGTTTTCATACAACAACAGTTATCACGCTAGCATAAAGGCCGCCCCTTATGAGGCACTGTATGGTCGAAAATGCCGATCACCAGTATGCTGGGCCGAGGTTGGGGAAGCCCAACTGACTGGCCCGGAATTAATCCAAGAAACAACGGAAAAGATCGTCCTGATCAAGCAAAGGATGCAAGCGGCACAGGATCGACAAAAGAGCTACGCTGATCGGAAGCGAAAGCCGATGGAGTTCGAAGTTGGAGACAGAGTTATGCTCAAGGTCTCACCTTGGAAAGGAGTCGTACGGTTCGGTAAGCGGGGCAAGCTGAACCCGAGATATGTCGGACCTTTCAAAGTGTTAGCAAAAGTTGGAAAGGTTGCCTACAGGCTGGAACTTCCTCAAGAGTTGAGCAGAGTTCACCATACTTTCCATGTGTCTAATCTGAAGAAATGTTATGCCGATGAACCATTAGTCATGCCGTTAGAAGGAATTCATGTTGACGATAAGCTCCAGTTTGTGGAAGAGCCCGTTGAAATCATGGAACGGGAAATCAAACGATTGAAGCGAAGCCGGATACCATTGGTTAAGGTTCGCTGGAACTCTAGGCGGGGCCCTGAGTTCACCTGGGAACGTGAAGATTCGTTCAAACAAAAATACCCACAACTCTTCACAAACCGGGCTTCGTCATCCACTACAAGGTCTTAAGCTTTGAGGACAAAGCTCTTTTAACGGGTGGAGACTGTAACATTTCTCATTTTCATGTCATTGTACGACTCTATTAATGATCACTATTTATTTTTGTCCGATACGCGTTTACTTTTAATATTTACCTTTAAGCTAAATCGCGTAGACTAAAAATAATCAATGAATGTAAACGGTCACCAAATAAATTAAGGTTTACATCAACCAAGTAAGAAATAATTATTAAGAAGATAATTACGTACTTTGCGTATTTTATTTTTATTGGTCACGTAAAAAGGGTTACGTTTCGCGATAAAATACATTGGGACGCACCCCGGAAATACCTAGACTCAAACCAATACCCGTATAAAACGCCTAGACACAAAATTAAATAAAATCTTGTGTTAATATCACTTGATTGCCGAAATTGGGCAAGTGAACCCATACAAATCGTCCTAAGTGATTTACTAAACACTAAAAATCTTGCTAGGGATCTTAAAAGTACTAGTACATCACCTAACTAATTAAGGCTTGTCCTAATTGTCTCAACTAACCTAATACCCATTGGCTAATAACCCATTTTTCCCTTGGATCCTTCCTTAGTCGCGGTTAACCAAGCAAGAACACACAAAACCTAAAAATTTTACTAGCTAAGTAAATCTTGTACATCTTGAGGCTCATTAAAACTTGTACTAAAGTGGTTTAGCATAAAACCATGAGTGTTTAACTAGGAAGTTTCAAAACTACCTCCTAGGGTACAAACTTGGTTCGGTGTGGGTTGTCTATGAAACCAAGAGAGTAAACTAGTTTTTTATGAAAAACATGTGCCCTCCCCTCCTCGCTGACTCCTGTGATCGCTGCGCGCACGATGCTGGAGGTTGTCGAAGAGAGTTGTGTGTGTGTGTATGTGCGCAAGATGCGCTCATCTCGGCTCCTTGAGACCATGCTGGGGTTAGAGTCAGTGGGACGTCCTAAGCTAAATCATTTTAGTTAGGAAAGAACCAAAGGGAAGTAACTAGCCCACTTTGCCTATAAATACACTCTCACACATACACTTGAACACTTCTTGAACTCATAGACACTTAAACATTCACTCTCTCCTATTCGGGTCACAAACCGCAACCACACACACTCACATTTCATTCGGACCAACAAATAACATTAAAGACTTTTACTCGAGCACACAAGGGAATACGTGAACCAAGGTTTGGGTGTCTACAAGCTTTGAAGCTTTGGGTGGGGTACACGGGTTCGAAACACGCTTGGGTTGAACTACTCGTTACGTTTACAAGCACTCTACACGTCCAAAACTCGTCAACCACAACACTAGGACTCTTGTAAGTCACAACAACGCTTTACGTTTCATAGTATCTTTTCCTTTTGATTTATTAAACGTATGTCGCGTTATATATATAAAGGGTGCGTGTCTAATGTGGCGTACGATTTCATTTGTGTGGACAAGGACTCGTTAAAACACATGAACTATGATAGTGAGGGACAAACTAGTGACTTCAACGTAAACAATAACCTAGGCACGAAGATATAAATAACTACACGTAAACTTTCGTTGAAAACAAATTAAAACGACTTAGTAATATGTATACGACCCTAATAAACACTTGCATGAAAGAGGCGACGTGTTTATGAGCTAGATGCATAACCTTTTTGCCACTAGGGCCTTTCGAATAACCATGTAAGTGGCTAAGGGAAGCAACGGGCCATAATGGGCTCGTATAATGTTCAAGAGTGCTCGGCCCGGGCCCAACAGGCCCAACAAGCCTCGGGTAATAAGCTGACGATTTATAAATAAGCTCTACGAGCTTATTTAAGGACTAGGGATGCTTATTAAGGGGCTTAAGGTATTCATAGAACTCGCATGGGCCTTAGGATACATTAGCATGAGTTTAATAACACGAACGGGTCCTTATCGGGCTTGCCAGCCCACGAACGGGCCCAAATCAAGCAAATAAGCTCACGATAAGCTCGAACAGCTTATTGATGAACTTATACAACTTTAATAAGATAAGTGGACCTAGAAAACGTTATTGGACCCAAGAGAATAAAGACCGAACCACTAGAACCCTTATCGGGCTTCTATCGAGCCCAACAAGGCCCAACGAGGGCTTATTTATAAGCCACAGCTTATTAATAAGCCACTCGAGCTTAATCATGGGCATGAAGTACTTATTCGCTTCACATAGGGCTTTCACTCCATTTAGAAACCCAATCGAACCTTTGATGGGCTTTCTAGCCCACTAACGGGCCCAGCGGGAAGGAATAAGCTCACAATAAGCTTGGATCGCTTATTGGTGACCTTATGAGTACTCAATGGGCTTATTGAACCTTAATGTGCTTAATGGACCCTAATGGACCCAACGAAACTCTTTCAAACCCCTAACGGGCCTTAACAGGCCCAAGCCGGCCCACTAGGAAGGCTTATTAGCTTAATTTGGATAAGCTGGAATAAAAACGGTTTTATCCAGGCTTAATTCAAGTTTAAATGAACTAGTAAAGCCTAAAATCACTAAAAGGTGCATCGGGCCAAGCTATTGGGCTTACGGGCCCAATAAGCTCGAAATAAGCCATAATAAGCTCCCCGAGCTTATTTTAAGCTTAACCGACCCACATGAGCTTATTAAAGACTTTTGGACCTATTAAAACTATAACGGATCGTTAAAATGCTAAACGGACCTTAACGGGCCCAATAAGGCTGTTAAGCCAAAAATAAGCCCGATAAGCTTATTTTTCAGCCGAAACAACTTTTATAACTTAATTGAGCTTAACAAAGAGAAATGACACTTGTGGAATTTTATTTGGAGCTAATATACTATTTTTGCAAATTAAGGGACTAAAAGTGTCCAAATCGAAACATAAGGAATTAACCTTGTCATTTTCGAATTTCAACAACCCAGGGACTGTTCTTGCAGCATTCTGAAACTTAGAGATCTAAGTGTAATTATAAGGACCTAAACTACCTTTTTGTAAACTTAAGGGACTAATTATGTCAATTCTGAAACTAAAAGGTTTAAAATATAAAAGTGTATATTTATAAACCTAGGGACCAAAGTGGAATAACTAGGAACTTAAGGGTATGATAGTGAGCAAAAGTGAAATGAATAAAACACTTAACGAGTCGGTCGAACATTAAGATATTCGGACATTGAACGGGTTAAATAACAAGTTAATAAATAAGTATATTTATTAATGATGATTTCACGTTTCTCGAGAACCATCGGAATTATAAATACAATAATCTTGTGCGTCACCACACAAGTGATAACGGTATATATAAACTTAAAATGGGATTTAGTTTATACAATGAGTCGTTAGCTTAAATGTGTAAACTAAGACTTGACCGTACTTACTTAGGTACTTGACGGTGTGATCCACTGCTTACTTGGATATTTATTATCATTCAGAGAACTACCGGCTAAGGTGAGTTCATAGCCCCATGCTTTACAATTATTTAAATGATTTACATCCTTGGGGTGAGAACATGCTTTGTTTTACAAATTGGACGCAAGTGTACATTTTATACCATGATTACGTGTTTGCCTAAGTTACCATAACCCATTATGTCCATGATCATGAACTGTTAATTGCATAGATGTGATTGGGAATTACATTGTGTGGGCGCGAATGTTATGGATAGATCTATTAGGGATTGACAATCCCCGTTCGGGTGACTAGCTATCACTGGGAACGAACGCATACCATGTCGAATCTGGGATGTTGCGGGGTTAGCACATCATTCACGGACACCTGTTGGCAAATTATATTTGCATCCATATATGTCGAGCTTCGGTGTCATGAGCTTAGGAAACGTAATTACTTTTTATGATGTTTGCATTTGTTGCTTAATCATACACTTGGAAATCTTGCGGTCCTACCATCGATTTATATAAACCTATGAATTCACCAACTTTATGTTGACGTTTTAAGCATGTTTTTCAGGTCAATAAGGCACGAGGTGCGATGATACATTGGGAGTCAATAATTGAAGAGTCAACACTTAAGATTTGGGGTCTTATTACACTTTGGGGACAATTGTTATAAACCGGAATCTTTATCTATATTGTTGAACAATTTGAAGCCATGAGCTTATGTAACAAACAAGTATTTTGTTAATCCAATGTATCTTTTTCAAACGACACGTTTAGTAGTCGTTCTCAGATCTTGTGCTATTGACCCAATAATGTAATGCCTTCGGATATTCAACATTCCGCTGCATACTCAGATTTGAGGGTGTTACACCTGTTACATTAAGAAAACTATTGTACTAATTTACTATGGTATATAATTAGTGGTGGAAATTTCCAACCCAATTACCTAACAAATGGGTTAATATTAGATTAACTTTTTTCTCTCGATGTAAATTGGTGAAACTGAAACAAAACAGCCAAATGCAAATGGGTCAGGTCAAACTGATTTTTAGTACTACAAAGTGTATTCAGATGCCTATACCTTTTTGTCTTAAAAAACATTAGGCTATTTTTTAGAAAGTAAAGAGAAAACATGTTCCTGTTACTATATGACGTTTTTCTGCTAGCTATTTAATTTTTTTTAAATTGATAATTTTGATAATGTACCTTGATATGATGTAAACAGGTAAAATCTTTACTTTTATCGCTCCAATTTGACATTCTGAAGATACCCGTTAAGAATGTCTCTAAGAATCTCAGATTAACACTTACAAAATAATATTCTAGTTCAAATAACGTTCTTGTTAAGATTTTTTTGGCGCATTGTGTCAATTGAGCTAGTGCTGATCCGATGGTTGTTTAAAACAGAAATGCTTCCTGGTTTGCTTGCTCGTGTCCTTCCTGGCTTGAATGAGATTGTTTCTACTAATGATATTGCACGCAGAGTGAATTTTCAGGAAAATCCCACATACTGTCAACATTAGCTCCACGGTTGTGGCCATTTATGAGGCATAGTATCACATTTGTTCGTTAATCAGCCATTCGAACATTGGTAAGCTTCTCTCTCCTTTCACGTACATCTTGACTTTCCAAATGCTTTTAAGTAGATTACTAGGTCTAAGTTTGCAACATAAACATATTTTTGATCCTTTATGGAATGTTCTTACGTCTTTATCCGGAGTTCAACGGCAGGTGGCTTCATTGGTTCTAATTTCTTGGTTCAAAGAGATGAAAAGTAGAGGCCTTTCTGGAAGCAACTATGAAATCCTCAAGAGCAGGTTGGTGGAGTTGCTGACATGTACAGACCCCTCATTTGCTATAAAAGGTTCAGGTTGTGGAGAAGTCAGATTTGTTGCTACAGATTATTAGATTTTAATTTACAACCATGCATTTGGGTTTTGTAAATGAAGTGATTTTAATTTACGAGCATGCATTTGGGTTTTGTAAATGAAGTGATTTTAATTTACGAGCATGCATTTGGGTTTTGTGAATGAAGTCAATCTGATAGATTTGTGTTTCTACCGATTATTAGATTTTTAGTTCATCCGTGTATTGAAAGCTGGTATCAATTTTTTTTTGTTATAATTGCTCATTTTAGTGACCATCAGTTTGGTCTCTAAATGCTATACATAGTGACCATATATTCGTCTCTAATGGTTTTAAGTGGTTGGTATTTTATCCATGAGTGACCACTTATTTCGTCAATAATTGACATTCATAGTGACCACCATTTTGGTCTCTAAACTGAAGAAAAAGTGACAAAATATTCGTCACTCATGTTTTTGTAGCAGTCGTCACTCAAATCTGTAAGTGACCACTTTTTTCGTCACTAATCTGTGACGAATTTTATTTTCGTCTCTAACTGAAATAGTGACGGAGCTATAGTGACGACTGGTGACGACTCTGGTTTTGGTCACTAACATACCTAGTGACGAATTTTGATACTGTTAGTGACGAAATCTGTTCTGTCACTATAGGTGGTTTTTCTTGTAGTGAAGTTTAAACTCAATATAGAAAAAAAAAAGATTTTTACATGTTGCTCAAATCCATTTTCAGCTCCAACAATAGACAAGTTGGAAGAAGCAACTGTTTCTGAACCTTCTCGAGCAGCTTTTGCTCGATAATATTTCACAACTGGTAAGTTTGGGAAGACAAATGCATAGAAAAATACGCACTGAAACTCGAAAGCGATAGAAATAGCAAGGAATACCCCTTTGCGTAGTCCATTTTCAACATTCTTAAAAGCAGCTTTTGTGATTAGCCTTAAAACAGAGGTGAGAGCTCCAGATGCTGACAAACCAGCAAGATAAGACTTTAGGTAACAAAACAAAGAAAAACGGTTAGATGTTGTTTCCATGACAAATTGTAAAAAATAAAAAAAAATGCAAAATCATTAGAGCGGAGGGAATGGTGGTGCCAAGCCTTGGCGCGAGAAAAAAGAATGGCGCACCACTCCGTGGTTGGTGCCAAGGCCTCTCAGCTGTTAATACTTGACAAAATTATAACAATGAAATGTACACTTAAAACCCAATTTCATTCATATATTTTGCATCCAGTATTATTAATACACACAAAAGTACGGTAAAAGTCAAGTTGAACCAGTTTGAACTTTGGAAATGTCAACTGGACACTTTAATTTGGGACGGAGGTAATATATAATATATATATATTTATATTTTTGTATATATATAATATAGTTTTATATATATATATATATATATATATATATATATAAAGTTAAGATCAAATGAGAAGTTTTCTTAAAATAAGAAGGATAAGAAGTAAATATAACCGCATATCCGAGATGCACCGACTTAAATTAGATGCATCTCTATACTCTTAGATGCATTATAACACATCATAACGTGTTTCCTAGCTTTTAATTAGATGCATATAGGTATATTAGATGCATTTCATGATTTCTTTTGTTTTTTGTTCCTTTATATGTGACAAAATCATAAAAATCAATTTGCACCATCTACACATCAAATTAACTTTCGAAACTCAAAATGGTGCATCTTAATGAATAGAAATGCATCTAATGAAAGTCGTTGCATCTCAAATGTGTGATTTTAGTCACTTCTCACAACTTCTTATTTTAATTTACTTCTCACTGGATCCCTAATATATATATATATATATATATATATATATATATATACTCCCTCCGTCTCAAAATTATTGTCTCCTGACAAAAAACACATAGTTTAATAAACGTGCATTTATTACTGCTTTCTCTCTCTTACTTTTTGACAGAATAACTGTTTTACCCTTAGCTAATTAATTAAAGTCTTCTTTAAAGTTTGCAATAATAATTTCAAATAAGGGTAATATAGTAAACTTGATCAAACTTTCCTATCTATTTTTAGTAGTGGACAATTAAATTGGGACATCCCAAAAAGAAAATATAGACAATAAAAATAGGACGGAGAGAGTATATATATATATATATATATATATATATATATATATATATATAATGCACTTTCAGAGTGTATATATGTGTGTGACTTAGTCGATTAATCAAAGAATTGAAGAAGAATAGTATATTTACATGCCCCTTTGCGTAGTCCACTTTCAACATTCATTTTTTTTGGAACGGCAATTTGTGGCTACATGACCCCTAGCCTAAAAGGCGTAGCGAGCCCACACAATCAGGTTGGGTCCAGCCCAGAAGGCAATGACACCCTTCCCTTTACACACGCGAGAGGAAACCCCTATCGTCCTAGACAAGACTCGAACATGAGACATTGCCTAGGAGGGTAAAACCTCCATACCATTGGACCAAATGCCCGTTGGTCCACTTTCAACATTCTTAAAAGCAGCTTTTGTGATTAGCCTTAAAACAAAGGTGAGAGCTCCAGATGCAGACAAACCAGCAAGATAAGACTTTAGGTAACAAAACAAAGAAAAACGGTTAGATGTTGTTTCCATGACAAATTGTAAAAAATAAAAAAAAATGCAAAATCATTAACTTGGACAAATTCGGGGCACATGAAGGCCAAGTTTCCGACCATCCCTCCTTGTACATGAGCATCAGCGACGCAAGAAACCATGACTAGAAGGCATATTCCGACATATTTTTCCATTCCACCCTTTCTTGAAGTTGCTAAATCCAACTACACAATTAATTACATGTGCATCATACTTCAAACTTTAGCTTGATAATGTAAGTAGATAATTAGGCTCAGGCCCGACTTGTGAGTTTGAGTCCATTAAGGTTTGCTTATGTTTTCACTCTATATACTGTGGCTCAATAATAAATCATACCAACGAGTTTTTCATCATTCTACATGGTATCAGAGGCCTTGGTACGATCTTGAGACCTACTCGGTCATCAAGCCGTCGCCGCCGCTGCTCTACTACCCCGTCAAAACCCTAACCTTAATTATTACTTCCTCCGTCCCATTTTTATTGTCCACGTTTTCTTTTTGGGATGTCCCAATTTAATTGTTCATTACTAAAAATAGATATGAAAGTTTGATTAAGTTTACAATATTAACCTTGTTTGAAATTATTATTATAAACTTTAAAGAAGACTTTAATTAAATAGCTAAGGGTAAAACTGTTTTTCTGTCAAAAAGTAAGAAAAAGAAAACAGTAATAAATGCACTTTTCTTAAACTGTGTGTTTTTTGTAGGATGACAATAATTTTGAGACGGAGGGAGTAATATTTTCTAAGCCGTCACAATCAATTCAATGTCTAACAGTCTCATGGTACAAGGAGGATGCATTCACTTATGTGTGAAAAGTTATTGTCCTTTTAATAGCCATATCAAGATGAAGAGAGATGGAGATGGATCTAGGCCCATGAAATCAGGAAGCAGTGGTAAAGAAGCATAAAGGCGAGACGTGAAGATACCCTCAATGGTATTGAAGAATGAAGATACATCCAGACTTTTTTTTGTCACCTAATCCTTATATTAATTGAAGGCCATAGCATCACCAGTCATCGAGCTCTGTTATGTTCTCTTTCTTTTCAGTCAATATTTTAACTTCAGTTGTTCTTTTCACTATATTAGGTGTTTTTTTTATTAAGTGGTGATTTGTGTTATTTGTGCTAAGGTCGTAGATCCACACAACCGTGCACGATTTGTGTTGGTGATTTGTGCTAAGGTCACAAATTCATACAATTTGTGTTGGTGATTTGTGCTAAGGTCACAAATCCACACAACCGTGATTTGTGCCAGGGTCACAAATTCACACAATCGTATTGTTTTATTGTTTGTTTGTTTTAATGTTTTCTTTTGTTTTCTGCTCCAGTCTGAACTTTCGCGATTTCACTGCTCGGACTGCGGGGAGTGTTAGCAGATAATTATGCTCAAGCCCGACTTGTGGGTTTGGGTCCATTAGAATTTGCTTATGTTTCCACTCTATATATATTGTAGCTTAATAATAAATCATACCAACGGGTTTTTCATCATTCTACAGATAACATGTTTTCTGTGATAAAGTTATATAACACTAAAACCAACCATGAGGAGGCCAATACTACTCGCACAAAAAAGGACATATCCAATGAGGTGACGTTTACTACTATCGCCTTTTATATCCTTGCACATGAAAATTGTCATGATTGCTAAGGATAATGGTGCATAAACGACAGTAAGTACCCTTTCAGGATGATATTCCTGTGTATAAGAAAGGTAAACTATCATATTTCAGTAGCCAACTGGAACATATATATTGTGTGTGAATTTGTAGTAAAAAGATACTTGCAAGGAACACTTCATAGAAATAGTCACCTAGAGTTGAAATTATATTCCACGATAATAAAGTACCAAGTCCAAAAGTCCAACACATCGCTACTGCACTCCATTTTTCCCTAAAAATAATATACAACATTATACACAGAAGCCTTTCCAAAAAAAAAAAAACATTATACACAGAAGGATGTTAAATGTACTCGTCAATATTAAAAATGACAATATACCTACCTTGAGCTCAGATGGAGTCTCGCCTCTTGAATAGACTATAGTCATGGTTGTTTTCTCCACAAATATTCAATTATGTGTGGAAGATCGTGATTTAAGATGATAACAAGGAAAAGTTTTATGTAAAGAACCAATGATAGAGTCCTCATTATGTAGAGGGGAGGGAGTGGTGGTGTTATGGCTTAGTGCCAAACCATGGGGCGAGATTGAGCCATGGCGCACCACTCCATGGTTCGCGTCAAGCACTCTCGCGTCGTGGCTAACAACCCACGCGATCGATAATTTTTTTTTTTTTTTTTAAAATAGCCGTTTGGAGCCATTGGAGGGAGCGGATATTTGAAAAAAAATACCCCCAAAATCCTATTTTTACCCCTTTAAAAATCCTATAAATACCCTCTTTATATTTTATAACTTTACACACAATTTCTATATACCAAGTCTCTCATCTTTCACTCAAAAAAATGAATCCCAACCCGAATTGAATTTCCGGTATGCTTACCGACCCAACCAACCAAATTCTTGGGTCATCTTTGAATCCGAGCAGTTCCACTCAACCTTCATTCACCCAAATGCCTTACTATCTAAATTTCTAGCCTTAATATTCTAATCAAGAAGAACAAATGTTGTTTCACCAATTTAAAATGCAAATGCAAATGAACAAACAACAACAATCAAACCAATTCACCACTTCCCAACCACATTTCGAGCAAGAATCTTACCACCTAGTTGACAAAACCGAAGAAGAAAAAGAGAAACCGCTTCCAACCCCGACGTCGAAGCCTAATCGCGGTCGTAAGAAGTCAATAGCAAAAAGAAACAAAGGAAAAGATGTGGAAGTTGAGAAAGAAATCAAAGAAGGACGAATTCGACATGCGTGGACCCAAGCCGAGGAGTTGCTTTTGGCGGAAAGTTTCATTTAAATTTCCAAGGATCCAAAAACCGGGTGTGATCAAAAGTTGGCGACTTTTTGGTACAAAATCCTAGATGTGTACAATTAAGAAGCTAACAAAAAAGGCTTCCAAGAGTGTACAAAGAACATGTTGACGGGCAAGTGGACTCCAATGAATGTCGCGGTTATAAAGTTTAACCAATTGTATGAGGAAACGCTTGCTCATAGTAGGGAGAACGATGAGAACCATATGGCGAGGGTGCTCCAATTGTATGAAACCATCGTCGGGGGTGAGTTTAAGCACCGGAGTCCTTAGAATTTTTTGAAAGATAAGCACAAGTGGAAAAACCCCGAATTGACTTTGCAACGAAGAAGTCGTCTTCGGGGTACCGACAAGGAACCGGACCATTTTGGAGATGATGAGTTGCCTCAACCACCCAGGTTGCAACGAATTTCTAAAAGTCAACGTTCCAGTTCTAACTCGACCGCTAGCTTCGGTTCTAACCTGGTCGCTTATCAAGAGTTCATGGCGGAACAATACGACTTAGACCGCAAGGCCAAAATGCAAGTGCTCTCGCAAGAGAGCGAAGACCGAAGACGGTTGATTCAATCTCAAAAGATTGCGAAGGACATGAATTTTATTTTAGTTTAATAAGTTTATTTAAATAATAGTTAATTAAAAAAAAATAAAAAAAAGTTTGGCACCAAAATTCTGGTGCCAAACCAATGCCACTGAATTCTGGTGCCATAGCATTTCTGGTGCCAAACTCTATTTTACTGACGTAGCACCACTTTTTGAGTTTGGCACGAGGAGTTTGGCACGACCGCTCCCCGTGCTCTAAGGGTGGTGATTTAGGAGGAGGACTTTCATCAAATTTTATATTTAGAGATTCTTCAACTTTCATGGTTTCTTTATTTAGCACAATGTATGCTTTACTATTAGGAGAATAACCTAAGAATATGCCTTCGGTTGTTTTTGGGTCAAATTTGGTTAGGTAGTCTTTGGTATTAAGGATAAAGCATTTGCTACCAAATACGAATTCTATTAACTATGTAGGTGGAGGTGTCGACGGCGTTACACCAAAATTTTTAAGGAATTGATTGTTCATTGAGCATGGTTCTACTCATTTCTTGTAGGGTTCTATTCTTACGTTCTACTACCCCATTTGATTGTGGAGTACATGGAGCTGAAAAGTTATGTGTAATGCCGTTGGTATCACAAAAGGCTCCGAATTGTACTTCATTATCAAATTCCTGACCATGATCCGTACGGATTGAAATAATGGGGCAACCCTTTTGGACTTGAATCTTTTTACTTAAAATTTCAAAATTATCAAAAGCCTCATTTTTATGTTTTAAAAATCTTGTCCAAGTGTATCTTGAATAGGCGTCAACAATGACCAAACTGTAGAAGTTTCCTTTGTAACTTTGAACGGCCGATGGTCCAAACAAGTCCATATGCATAAGTTCTAGAAACTTAGAAGTAGAAACCATGTTTTTAGCCTTATAGCTTTCATGTACTTGTTTTCCGACATTGCAAGTGTCGCAAAAATGATTTTCAAATTTTAGTTTCTGTAAGTTTCTAACTAGGTTTCTTTCCAGTTGACACAAGTTTGATTCATATAGAATCTCGCAAGTCACCTACCAAGAGCTTGTTTGATGCTGGCTCAAGCAGGATTTCCATCTTCATTGTGAGTACATAAGTATCACTCGGATGTTCTGGCAGAATCACAAGGATAATGCGTAGGACTCTTGTTAACAGCTTGTGAACTTAATGATGTTCAACAAGTGTTTGTCATGGAATGTGTCCTAATGAGATTTATTTGATGATCTCTTGGCTCTAGACTCGATTAGTGCATTTTGGTTTTAGTAATCGGAGGCTGGAGCAGACTGCCACCTATTCAATATTAACTAACTCGGAGTGAGAAAGTCAATAGAAGTCGTGTGTATCTCCGTGACAAATGAGACAAGTTTCTTTTGAGAGAAACCCGAATGGCTGGGAAGGGTTGTGCATTGCATCACTGGGTCCATGATGTCGTCTTCAATGTCAGCAATCAACATTGTGATTCTGACAGCATATGTATCGACCCGGTTTCTGCCTAAGTTGTGTGGAGGGCTTCATTCTTTTCACCCTTTATCCATACATTTCTTTTTAATTCTTCAACCCCTTCAATGCTTACCAAGACGTCATTACTAACACCTTGTTGTGATTGTTCCAGTGTTAGCTCAATCTTAGTCGGCATTCTTCCCTTATACACATTCATCTCCAATCATACCTAAGGACTGCTATTTCTAACTATGGAGTGTCCTTGGGTAGATCCCTCCGGTTCTGGTTGGATCATAGGATAAATACCTAACCTTACCACCTTATGTCTTCAGAATCGTCGTGAAATAAGATGTTGTAGGGTATGAGATCGAACCATGAAACCGTTTCCGAATAGCACTTTGAGTCTTTTAGATCACATTTTAATTACATTTCTCCCCTTATTTTAAATTCTAAGTCACTTAGATTTTGAAATACTGTGTGATTAAAATTTATCTTGAAAAGGCCATGGGGAAAAATGTTGAAGCTTAGCATGAATTATTTGGAACTGTGTCATCTTGCTCCCCCTCAATTTTACATATGTTTGACACCAATAAGGACCAATAAAAAGATATCCAAGTTGTAAAATCGATATAAAATTGAGGTTGAACACTTAGTCATCTTATAACTATCATTCTATTGATTTCATTAATTATCTTGTTGATATTAAGAGACTTTTTGGGAATGGTTTGAATACATCAAGAATTGGTCCGTTGAGAATGAATTGTATCCAAACACATTAAACTTTGTTTTTCGAAAACTCCCCCCTTGAAAAGATGGAGTGTAGAACACATAATATTTGAAAGATTATGAATTGTCAGTGAAAATTCTGAAAAAATTAATGTTCAACATTTTGAAAAACATCATGTTAGAAACTTCTCTTCCACTCTAAGGGTAAGCGCACTTATGCTACACACATCCTTTTTGTTGAGCTTAAAACTTTGAATGTCTTGAAAGAAAAGCTCAGGACCGAGAAAACGTTGAATTTCCGTTGTTAGGATATGAGGTTACTGCTTATAGATAAGCTTTTCCTTTATTTTGAAGTCCGGTTACGTACCTGATATTTGCACATAAGCCATTAAGAAAAATTAGAAATGACATGTTTTGAAAACATTTGAAACTCCTGTTCGAACTTCATTTACACGCCCGTGTCGATATTAATCAACATTTCTAGGTACGTAAATGTTATCGATTCCAAGAGACATGTCGAGAAGAATATTTTTTGAAACATTTTCTGATTTTTTGATTTTGTATTTTCTTTTTGAAATTTTATATTTTTGTATTTTTTTTTTTGAAATTTTATATTTTTGTATTTTTTTTATTTTATTATTTTTTTTCAAAAATATGTACATGTTGATGTTTGATGAAGTATCAAGCAGATTCTTTTGTCAGAACCTCCAGTTCTGCTGGAGTCAAACATCTCATACCAATTCGCCTGACAAGATACTGAAACCTTTCTTCGGGAAGGGCTTTAGTAAACATGTCAGCCAGTTGGTATTCAGTTCTGACAAAGTACAATTCAATTATACCATTTTCAACCTGTTCTTTGATGAAATGATACCGAGTATGGATGTGCTTGGTACGGGAGTGCTGCACGGGGTTGCATGAGATTGCTATGGCTGACTGAGAGTCGCAATACAATGGTATTTTGTTGTAGTTGAAGCCATAATCTTGAAGTTGTGTCCTCATCCACATTACTTGAGCACAACTTGCAGATAACGCCACGTATTCAGCCTCTGCGGATGACATTGCAGTACAGTCTTGCTTCTTTGACATCCCACAGCCTGACTAATTTATCACCTAGGAACTGTATTCCTCCAGAAGTGCTTTTGCGAGTATCAACGCAACCGGCATGATCGGCATCTGAAAAAGCTGTTAGATCAAAGCCAGAACCCTTCGGATACCAGAGTCCCATGTTAATGGTACCTCTTAAGTATCGAAAGATCCTTTTAACCTCTTTGAGGTGTTTTTCAGTCGGTCTTGCTTGATATCTTGCACAATAACAAACTGCTTGCACTATGTCCCTGGTCTTACTAGATTCGTCATGATACATGAGTGACCCAATTTTTTTGCTACGATAGAACAGTTTGGTCTACTGGTTTCACCACTCAAGTCTGCATCTAATTAGGTTTCGTATTCATTGGTGGTACCAATGCTTTATCCTTTTTGCCATACCATGTTTTTTTCTCAGAATCCTCTAAAGTAATATAGGGCCTGATTGATAAAAATTACCATCGTGGGATTGGTGGATCTGAAGTCCCAAAAAATGAATTTCTTTTCCCACATTAGGAACATCCTCAAATCTACCGTGCATTAATTTTTCAAAACGTTTAGAATCGTCATGAATTAAGATGTTGGGTATGAGATCGTAACCATAAAACCTTTTTCCGTAGAGTAAAAAGCACTTTGAGTCTTTTAGATCACTTATTATTTTCAAGATCACATTTTAATTACATTTCTCCCCTTATTTTAAATACTAATTCACTTAGTTTTTGAAATACCATGTGATTAAAATTTGTCATGAAAATCCTATGAAGAAAACTGTTAAATTTAGCATGAATTATACTGAACATTAACATCTTGCTCCCCTCAATTTTACATTTGTTTGACACCAAAAAAATGATACGAAGTTGTAAAATGAATATAGAATTAAGGGTTAGCATTATTGAGCACACAATTTTGAAAGATTATGAATTGTCATTGAAGAATTCTTGAAAAATTATGCTCAACCACTAAATCATCTTATAACATACAATCTTTTGAGTAGTCATTATTATTACAGATTTGTTATTAAGAGATTTTTAATAACGTTTTGAATACATAAAATGTCATGTTATGATGTATCCAAAATCATTAAAACTTTGTTTTTTGAAAAACTCCCCCTCAAACATTGACTCATTTTGAAAATGATTCCAAATGTAGAGGAATTGTCTTGTAAAACTTTATGAGGGATGGAGTGTTGAACACACAATTTTGAAAGATTATGAATCGGTAGTGAGAAATTCTTGAAAAATTATGATCAACATTTTGAAAAAACATCATGTTAGAAGACTTCTCTTTTAACGCTAAGGATAAGTGCACTTATGCGTACACTCTCCTTTGTCGTTCGGGTCCGAGTTGCAATCTGAGAGCAATTACAAGTCATAAAGAAAAATAGAAATGACATGTTTTGAAAGCATTTGAAATTCTTGCTCGAACTTCATTTACACGCCCGTGTCGATGTTAATCAACATTTCTAGGTACGTAAATGTTATCGATTCCAAAAGACATGTCGAGAAGAATATTTTTTGAAACATTTTCTGATTTTTTGATTTTGTATTTTCTTTTTGAAATTTTATATTTTTGTTATTTTTTAAAAAAAATATTTACATGTTGACCTCAGCATTGTTATGTGATGGTGAAATAGTAATTCCAACTCTTGTCGTGATGTATCTGTCTTGTCTGCTGGAGGAACAACTTTTGGAACCAGCTTTGAACTTGACAGTTCATTGCTGTGGTTGTGAATTCTGAGTTCTAAACTGTTATGATCAGAAGTCATTACTTATTCATCAGATGAAAATTCCTTAAAGCCCTGATTTCTCAGATATCAGTCTTTTCAGCAACCAACCTCAGAGTCCTTCCTTTGTAGGATTTAAAGATATACATGCATGTATGTTAAGTGTACCTGCACTGACATCAAGAGTTTGTTTGCATTCATACTGCTTAGTGATATCGTCATTTGAACCATTTTGGGGTTCACTATCAACCTTGGTTGTGCTAGATGTGAATATCTTTCCAGTAGGAACCCACCTAAGACCAACTGTCTTGAAAATTTTACTCGTTGGTTTCCACCACTAAGACAAGATCTACTGAGTCATTGTGTTCTTTGAACACGAAGTCTTTTGATTGGAAGAACCTATGTATTTTTAGGATTTATCTTTCTGGTTTCTTTGCAAAACTTGTTTGCTCTACAGGTATGTATCTTTTTGTTGTCTTATTGGATGGAACCTTAGCACGTGAGTTGACTTCATTCAGGAATTTTGTTACACAAGAATCATGATTGGCATTAAAGACACATTTCTGACATGTTGAGCAAACAAAATGTTTGGAGTCAGAAAAACTTCTAGAATTCCTAGAGTGTTTTGCTATGGGCACAGTCTTCTGTCGCTGACAGCAAACTACTCTTAAGATGCAGGCCATTCTGACTTTTGTTTTATTGACCTAGGTTTGGTTTGCTACCATTTGCAATGCTTTGTGATCTAGCATGAAGGCTTCACACTAGGTCTGAATTCCTACTGCTTTCTTGTGTCTTTTTCTTAGTCCTCTAGGTAGTGATATGAAACCTGTCATTTGAGCTTATACATAGGATGAGCAAGGTGCAATCATGTTGGATGAGTTTTTGAACACATTAATTCTATTTTCATTAGGCAAATAATGTGTAGTGACTGGTTTTGACAAATCGTTATTGACATCAACTTGGGAGGCAAACCGTTGCTTTGAAAATCTAGGTCGTTCGGACTTAAACGCAGTCGGTTGTCTAACAACTGATTAGTTTCTACGTGGTTGTAAATCCGGTTTCCCTAAGATTGACGATTTTGCAAACTTAGTATTCCAACTATTTCTTGTTAATTTCCTTTACTTATTTTTTAATGCTGCAATTGCAAACTCTTTTTCCTGAAGTTGAGCTTTGAATTTATCATTATTTGCAATCAAAGAAGTTGTGTGTTCTATGTTCTTAGCTCTCGTTGTCTTGATATAATCAAACATTTCTTTGTAATGCCTTTTCATGATCTCATTTCCTTGAGTAACTTAGCCTCTTTATGGTTCCAATTCGAAGTTTATTGTTTCAATTACATCCTATGTCATGTTTAACCTTGGCCTTCATTACTTTTACTTTCAAAAATTGACCATGTTGCCCTTCTTTTAAAGCTTGATTTTGATATTTAAGTTCAAGATTAACACAATGTGCTTCCATTCTTAAAAAATCTTTTTGAAATTGGGCAACAGTCTTTTTGAGACAAATATTATTCAGATTCAAGAGATTGATTTGGGAGTTCAGTTGTCTGGTTATCAGTCAATGTAGCATGCAAAGGACATGTGTTATGACATTGTTCAGCATTCTGGTCAACCTCTCCTTCATTATTGAATTCAGGTTGCTCAGTATGCTGTTGTCCAGTAGCAAAGATATTGATTTCAGCAGTTGTTTGTACCTCAGCCATTGGCTCTTCATCATAGCTGGGTATGATTCTGCTTCATCAGCATGTGCATCATTCTCTGATCTGCTGCTGTATCTGCTCTTTAATGATTGTCCACTGCTTTCTTGTATCAACCAAGCTAGCATCCAAGCTTTTCTCGATCAACCTTAACCCTTGTTTCTGCTTTGTCTTTAATTCACCCAGCAGTTATACTCTGTGTTTATGCTTTGCTCTTTCATCAATCGACTTCCTTAAAGGATCCATGTGTTGGATCAGCGTGTCAAGGAATTTGGAATCGCGAGGTTGAGTGTTATTGGAGACAAAAAAGGTAGTTGCGTAGTCATTACAACAAATTCATCATCCAGAATAAAATCGTGATGATGAACATCTGAACTGTGTCATCGAGTACTTTAAAAGAAAGCCATGGTTCCAATCTCTTGAAATTTCTTCTTTGTCAAGTGCTTTTCTAGTGGATCCACGTATAGGAACACTTGTGTGCTGTTTAAAGTCTCTATATCTTGACCAAAGAGTGTCGCAAATGCACGTTTGAATCCAGACTCGGTTCGAGTTCCTTTTAAGTCGTTGTTTGAAAGAAGCTTGAGGTGTGAATGAAGTTGTCGAAAAGATACCATGCAACTCTTCTTTGCTTTGTCTTGAATTTGTTGCATTTGTTGTTCTTCCGAATTAGAACACAAAGATAAAGTATCTTTCGTTTCCATTGTACCAAAAATTGTGAAGTGAAAAAGATTTGTAGGATCTTAAGCAGGTAAAGTGATTGTTGTTGTGGATTGAAATCAATTAACGTTCATGGGATTTTACAAATCTATGACTTAAACCGAGAAAAGAGTTGTGTCTTTCGCGGGATTTTACAAAATCAATAGAAAAACCGTGAATGTTAATTGATTTAGATTAAGGTTTGTTTGTTGTGAATTGAATGTCTTGAAAATTAAAAATTTGAAACTGACTTATTTCGCTTGAAAGTGTGCATATTTCGCTTGGACTGAAAATGACATATTTAGCTTCAAAACATTACACATTTCGCTTGACTTGAAATTGCATGTTTCGCTTGATTTCAACACTGCATGTTTCGCTTCGAATTTAAAACATATTCCGCTTGAACTCAAATCTGCATATTTCGCTTGAAATCAAAGTTGCATATTTCGCTTGAAATTAAAATTTTGGCAGAGTGTCTTTTTAGTTAATTGTAATATTTCGCTTGAGGTTCACCTGCATATTTCGCTTACACTAAACCTGCATATTTCGCTTCGAATTAAACTTACATGTTCCGCTCAACCTGTTAACATATTCCGCTTGATGTCACTTTCGAGTGAGGACCACTTAAACTAACAAACAAGGTGTCCTTGTCTTATGAAGCTTAAAATGTGGATCTAGGTCTCCCTTGTATGACCGGTTGGGACCACAAAAAATTAAGCCAATCACAAATAAGCTTCAAAAATAAGCAACCAAAATAAGCTTGAAATAAGCTCGAAATTTATCAAAATAAGCTCGGAAATTGTGAAAAAGGAAAAACGAAGCAACTAGTTTAGTGACTTAGAAGATGTAGACCAAGTATAACAAGATGTAAATAAGCAAAACAAATCAATAAGCCTAAAAATTTTGAGCCGTGAGCTTATTGTCAAAATAAGCCACGAAATTTTGAGCTTATAACCAACAATGAAACACAAGAAGGTGTAGAATGATTAGAGCAAGAAGTAGATGAGAAAAAGCAAACCAATAAGCCAAAAAAAATTGAGACGTGAGCTTATATTTCAAAATAAGCCACGAAAATTATTAATTTGAGCTTATTAAACCACAAAACAACCACGATCTACCCGAGGCTCTTGATACCAAATGTCGGATATCCAAGAATCACTTCACTTCATTATGATGAACAAGAAATTAAGATTGGATGATAAGAAGAATTATAGAGAGAGAAAGTAGAGAGAGAAACTTAAGAGAGAAAAAGTGGAGGTTGATTAACTTGTGAATATACAAAAATGAAACCAACAACCTTCTCTCCACACATGGAGAGGGGTTTATATACCCTAGATGGGTCGGCCTTAAAAGGCTTAGCGGGCCGAGGGTTTGTCTTGGGTTGGGCTCGAGTTTACTTGGGCTTTCGCCAGATACACGTGACCTATTAGATTACATTTAAGAGCCCGTTTACCCGTCTAGCCTAGTACAACGTATATTAATTAATGACCGAGACCTAATATAATTAATGAACGAACTTCCATTGTTCGACTCAATATTTTGAGGCTAACAAAAAGTTATATTGATAAGAGGAGGAAACCTCTAGAGTTTAGTGTAGGTGACTATGTTTTGCTCAAAGTGTCGCCTTGGAAAGGTGTGGTACGCTTTGGGAAGAAAGGGAAACAAGCACTTAGATTTGTTGGGCCTTTTGAGATAATTGAAAAAGTAGGCCCCTTAGCCTACAAGTTAGATGGTGTTCATGACACGTTCCACGTGTCAAACCTTAAGAAGTGTTTGGCTGATCCAACACTGCAAGTGCCCTTAGATGAGATCCAAGTTGATGCTTAGTTACATTTTGTGGAAGAGCCTGTGGAAATTTTGGAAAGAGAGTTCAAGAAGATGAAGCGTAGTAGGATTGCCATCGTCAAGGTTCGGTGGAATTCGAAACGTGGTCCTGAATTCATGTGGGAACGTGAAGATCAGATGAAAGTTAAGTACCCGCATTTGTTTAGTGATGTTAGTAGTTGAATTTCGCGGTCGAAATTCTTTTAAGGGGGTAGAATGTAACCTTTACCCCTTTTGTGTTCTCAATATTTCATTTTTAGTCCTTCGACTATTTAACATTTGTCAGTTTATTCAGATTTTGTACCGTGTTGACGGTGGTGATTTTATGAGAATTATGGTGATTCATGGTTTATTGTGAATAATAATCCTTTTTAGAGGTTATTTTTGTTATGTTAGTTCTGGTGGTTGACCGTGAAATTTAGAAATGTCGAAAACAGAGTCCTAAATCGTTCAGATTAATGTCTCTCAGATGAGTTTTTACGCGGTTTAAAGCGTGGATAAAAAAAAAAATAAATTGTCAAGTAACATACTCTAAGTGTGGGTGTGTAGTGGGAAGTGATGATGTGTGTAAGTGAATAAAATGTGCGTGATTAACTGGGTGCGATAGTTTGTGTTGCGCTTGGATGTTTGTTGCGAGCGCGAGTGAAGGTGTGTGTGTGTAGTTTTAAGTGATCTCGACACGAAAAGAAAGAGACCGAGCCCCCTAGGATGCTATGAACGTCTAAAGGACACCAAGGAGACCACAAGGCACTTATTTAGCAAGTGTGTCTCCCCTTGGTACATATCTTGTCTCATTTGGATTCAAAAACACACATTTCACCAAAAAAACACACAAAAACTTTTGTTTTCTCTCCTTTCTTTCCTTGGCTGATCCGAGCAGCTACACACACAAAAACACACTCATTTTTGAAGTTTTAATCAAGAACATGAAGGTCTAAGTCATCCGGGTTGATACCAATAGGCGTGGGTTCATAAAAACAATGTTTGGGTTGTCCTGTTCGTGTTGAAATCTACATTTTTGAAGATTTTCTTGTAAGTTTCTAAATTTAAATTTCGTTTGTCCTTTTGGGTTTATATTGATGCATAGATGTTAGTTGTACAAGTTGATCGTCGTAAAAATCGATTTTTGGAAACGAAATGGATAAAAGGGTGCGTTTGGGGTTCGAATAAAATGAAACAAGGATAAGGTTTTGTTAGTTTTGATATTGTGGTCGTGATGGTTGAGAAACATATATTGCTAGATAGCTTATTTTGTATAATAGCTTGTATAGCTTATTTTGTGGGCTTTTCGTGACTTATTTTGAGCTTATATGCTCACGTCTTATTTTTAAATCACAAGGGAAGTGATTTTGATTATTTTCGTGGTATGGCGTATGTTCGTGGACTATTTTTATAGCTTATGGTAGTAACCAAATACTATACGTAGCGTACTAGCTTATTTTTAAGCTTACGGACTTGATTTTGGAGCTCTTGGGCTCACGGCCCATTAGGCACAAATAAGCCGTGGCTTATTTGATGGCTTATTGTGGTCCGGGTTATTTTCTACTTATTAGTATGAGCTTATGTATATAAATGGACCTTAGTTTTGGGTTTAGAACGTGTTTTGGACTTATAAATACCTTAATGGACCATTGTTGGGCCTTAAAGCCCAATAAGCGATATTTAGTCATTTTAAGAGTTTTTGACGGATTTTTGAAAGTAAAATGTATTTACAAAGTGATATTGAACGTTATTTTGGGAAGAGAGAAGTGCAAAAATCATCCATGTGATTTGTCAAAAAACTGTCTCACATCCCTCGTTTAATAATTGTCCAAAACACATCCCTCCGTCAATGTTTTGGGACACAATACATCCCTTGGACTAACAATGCAAATTTTTTTCTCGTTAATTATTAACGAGGGTTTAATTTTTAACGGTGCAACTATATAGGAGGGTATTGTTGTCTTTTTACTGCCACATGGATGTATCGTGAACTTTTGCTTAAAAAAAGTTTTTGTTTGTTTTTTAATTTAAAAAAATCTTTTTTACATTATTATTCGTAAAAAAATTAAATTTTTTTTACAAAATCTTTAAAAAAAAATTCGCACTTTACAAAATCTTAATTTTTTGAAAATAATTTAAATCTTTTTCATGATTTTTAAATTTAAAAAAATTCAATTTTTTACGTTATTATTTGTAAAAAAGTTTTAATTTTTTTAAAAAACGTTGTAAAAATTTCGTACTTTTTACAAAAAAAAATATCGTAAAAAATTTCATAAAAATTTTTAAAATTTCATAAAACTTTGTACAAAAAAATTTTAATTTTTTTAAAATTTCGTAAAAATTTAATTTTTTGTAAAATTTGAATTTTAATTTCGTAAAATCTTAATTTCGTAAAAAAATTTGTAAAAATCTGAATTTGTAAAAAAATTGTAAAAAAATTTGAATTTTAATTTCGTAAAAAACTTAATTTCGTAAAATCTTAATTTTGTAAAATTTTAATAATTTCTCAAAAATCTTAATTTTTTGAAAATAATTAAAAAAATTTTCGTACTTTTTAAATTTTAAAAAATTCAATTTTTTACGTTATTATTCGTGAAAAAAGTTAAAATTTTTTTACAAAGTTTTGTAAAAAAGTTTTAATTTTTTTACAAAACTTTGTCAAAATTTCGTACTTTTTACAAAAAAAAAATTCGTAAAAAATTCTGTAAAAATTTTAAAACTTTCGTAAACTTTGTACAAAAAAATTTAAATTATTTTCAAAAAATTAAGATTTTGTAAAGTTCGAATTTCATTTTTTTTAAGATTTTGTAAAAAAAATTAAATTTTTTTACGAATAATAATGTAAAAAAGTTTTTTTTTAAATTAAAAAACAAACAAAAACTTTTTTTTAAAGCAAAAGTTCACGATACATCCCTGTGTGGACAAGCAAATACAACAATTACCCTCTATATGTATTTGCACGTTAAATTAGACCCTCGTTAATAATTAACGAGAAAAAAATTTGCACCGTTAGTCCAAGGGATGTATCGTGTCCCAAAACATTGACGGAGGGATGTGTTTTGGACAATTATTTAACGAGGGACGTGAGACAGTTTTTTGACAAACCACAGGGATGATTTTTGCACTTCTCTCTTTTGGAAAAAACGTTTTAGTAAACGTTAAAGATTGAGATTTTGGAATTTTGTCGGAAAAGTGTCGAAAGTTTGGAAAATGTTTGAAATAAATGTTAAAAACCTTGGAAAACGTTATATAAACGTACGGGTCATGTTGAAATTTCGTAAAAAGTTTATACTTAGAAAATTTTACTTAGGGGGGTTAAATAGTTTTCTTGGTTATTAGTTTCCTTTTAAAACTTGTTCAAAACTTTTTGCGAAATGGTTAGGATATTGATATTTGATTATGATCTAAGTGATCCAAAATGCAAGTAAAAGAGAGAGTATAGAAAGCGATAACCGGGACACAAGTATTTATAGTGGTTCGGCAACAAGGACACCTTCCTTGCCCTACTCCACTCCCCGAGTCACCTACTCGAGAGTTTGTTAAACACTAGTCACCAATCTCCTTTCAACTGGCGGAGAAGCCTCACAACGTGGTTACACTTCTTGTACGATACAAAGATAATCACCGGATTCTTCACACGATAGAATCAATATCAACACTACTATACTTGGTATACAACTAACAATGATATTCACAACTATAAACTACAGCAAGATGATCTTGAAGGAGTGATGGAGATCGAACACAAGGTACTTGTGACTTGGTCGTCTCGAACGCGTATTTGGCAATTTCTTCTTTGAAGGAAATTACCTACACAAGACTAAAGAAAGATATACAAGAAATAAAGAGAGAGATCAGATGATTAGAGAGTATTTTAGATCAAAAAGATGTGTGAAAACATGATAAATGGCTTGGTATTTATATCCAAAAACTTTATTGTAGCCCGGTTCTTCCGGTGCTATTGAAGAAGGGCACCGACGGCCAAAAGCAAGGGCACCGGCCTACAGTAACCAAATCTGAATTTTGATTTGCAAAATCCTGAGAGATCATGTGTAATCTTGTAAGATTGCCCTTGGATTTGCTGCATTTGATTAGGTCATGAATGATGTAATTAATCTAGAGTGTAAAAAAACATTTTGTGTATAAAATCATACCTTTTTTTGTGACACTTTGTGTTTTTCTACAAGATTAAGTTTTTAGAGATAGTAAGAGATTTGAGAATGATATTTTTACTATGTTTTGTCATTAATAAAACTTATTGCTAATCTAGGAAGATCGTGAGATAATCATTTGCTACCAGTTTATTTGTATTAACATGTGCGAAACGTGGTTTTGTTTTTGGGACAATTATGTGCTTATGATTTTTATGTGAATATATGTGATGTGATCTTACTTGCATGTACTATGTTTGGCATGTCAATGGTTGTAATTTGACTTGCATGCATTGCGATGCATGGCAAGGGTGATTGGCAATGGTTTGCCATGTCCAGTGTGATCTGCCCTAATATAGTGCTCCAGCTGGTAGGCCCTTTAGGTGCATAAGTGACATATCAGAGTTGCGACTCCAAAAGCATTGGTATATGCTGTTTTTATAACTATCGGGGATGCTAGGGCATGGTGATCGACTAACGGGAATGCTAGGTCGTGTTACATGTTTAGCGGGGATGCTGAGTCATGGGTGATTTGCATATATTCACTGTCATATTGCACTATTGTCCATTGTTTTGAGATATTGGCACAACTTTTGGTTTAAGGTCAAACCTACTAGCTCGCCAACATTATTGTTGACATTTTAGAGTATCATTTTCAAGTGAAGTGAAAGATGAGTAGGTTGGTGATATGTGATAGGTTGCTTAGAAGTATCCCGTGTGGATTTTTCATGTGAAGCCTTGCTTGTTTATTTGTTTGGTTCTTAGTATTTTGTAATTTTGGTTTAAGTTTGGATTTGGACCCCTGTGTGGGCATTTGGAATTGTAAGAGATTATGGATTTGGTTATGATTTGGGACATCACTCGATGTTTGTTCAAGGTTGATGGTCTTCGTAACACTTGAAGTTTATGCATTGTAGTTTTTCTCTATATTGTATCTTGTATTATGATAGATCATTATGTTGCATTCCTGAGTTTTCGCCATTGTCGGGGTGTGACATATTGGTAATCGGAGCCAAGGTTATAGAGAACTAGGTGGGCTGGCCTAGACTATAACCTAAGATCCATCATTTAGTTGCGTATAGGATCTATGTGCGTGGTGTTCCGCTTTTGCTTGCCTTTACGTGTTCACGGCGGGTGTGGCATAGTCTATGGAGGAGGTGGTGCCTTCGTTAAGCAAGCAATTTTCATTAGAGTTAATTTTTATTCGAGATAGTCGGGAGAGATTATTGGAGAAGTTGGTGGAGCTCCCGATGTGTAGTCTGATGGTGGAGAGAATGGTTGATAGGGAGGAGAAGAAGTTCTTGGATTGACAAAGCAACATGGCCTAACACTAATTCTTGCGGTTCATTTTAGATTAGTTTTGTTCTCTTTAGGCATTGTGAAGAAAGGAAAGACACAAGAGGTAGGAGTGAAGAAGATGGCCAAGAATTATGCACTATTTATAGAGAAAGATGGGCAAGAATAGTGCACTATTTGAGTTAGACTTAAATGTTTTGCTTGTTAACTTAGTTAAAATCTAATGATTAGATTATGGCTAAGGTCAACTTCTATATTTAGAGTCTAAGTGATGTGACAAGGAGGGAAAGTTTGAATTTGAATTTGAAAAATTCGTATTTTAATACCAGAGAACAGGTCTGCCGGTTCTATTCTGTAGAGGGCACCGGCTTGAAATTTGAATGGAACCGGCAATCGGGCAGACAGGATTTTTGTAGAGGGTTTTTTTAAGAAAAGTTTTGATATGTTGGGTGCAGTTTTTCTTGACTCGATGACAGAAAAATTTGTTTTATTTTGAGAGAAACTAGCCTCCTTTAAGTAGCTACTATGAACGTGTTTTGAACGACATATTGACCATGTGTTTTAAGAGAACGTTCACGAGACAAGTTATACAAAAACGTTTTTATTTGTATTAAACAATGTAGTAAGAGAATGAATTGACACAAATGAGAAAGACCTTAGGAGAAAGGTTTTAAGAGTTTGGTTCCATTAATCCAAGGTCGAGTCGAAGAAGATTGAAGGGTTCTCTTTTAAGTGGTTTGGTTAGAATGTCGGCAATATTATCTTCGGATGCAACCTTTTCGATAGAGATATTACCCTTTTGAATGTTATCACGGAGAAAATGATGACGGATTTCTATATGTTTAGTGCGAGAGTGAAGAACGGGATTTTTGCTTAAATCTATGGCTCCTTTATTGTCACAAAGAACAGGTACGTCATTTAATTTAACTTCATAATCTACTAGAGCTTGTTTCATCCATAAGGCTTGTTGACAAGCTTTTCCGACGGACACGTATTCGGTTTTGGTGGTTGAGATAGCTAAGGCGGTTTGTTTCTTTAACATCCATGAGGTGAGACAACAACCTACGAAGGTACATACACCACTAGTGCTTTTTCGGTCGACATAGTCTCCCGCGTGGTCGGAATCGGCATAGACAATAGTCTCAAGACCGGTTCCTTTGGGATACCATAAGCCTAGGTGAGAAGTACCTTTGATATAACAGAAGATTCGCTTTACAGCTTCGAGGTGAGAGGTTTTAGGAGTTTCTTGAAAACGAGCGCAAAGACATACACTAAACATGATATCAGGGTGACTAACGGTTAGAAATAGTGTAAACTACAATCATCCACGGGATTTAGCGTCGTCGATGTGTTCGTCCTCTTCGTATGGTAGTTTCAGTTTCGGAAAGGACATAGAAGTTTTGTTGGTTTGGCCTTTTCAAGACGAATTTTTTGCATTTCTTTCACATATTTAGATTGATTAAAGAAGATTCCATCTTCGAATTGTTTGATTTGTAAACTGGTGTGAAGTTTTAATACACTATAAAATATATATACTAATATAACCTTAAGAGCAATTAAGAAAATTCCCTAAGGAAATTTCACTCTTAAAAATATATATAATATAATATATAATACGTATATTTAACCGGATAAATATGATCACCCGGGGTCGTTTCCAAATGACTAGTGAAATTGAAACCTCGTTTAAGCTTGGATTTGATTTGACTTAAGAAAATAGTGATTTTGATATCTATGACTATAAAATAAAAAGCATCAGTTAAAATTGAACAATTAAACAACTTACGGAAACAAATAAAAACACGACGATTAAGCAAATAGGACTAGAATTAATCCCTAAGATTGCAACCTAATTTTCTACACCTAAATTAGGATAAAAGAAAATTTTAGGAAAAATAAAAATATTTTTAGATTATTTTTGAATTTTTTTTATCAATAAATAAACTTTTAATTCTAATTAATCCTTAAAAATAAAAAGAAATAGAAAATAATTGAAATTTATTTTTCCTAAGGTAAATAAGTAAAAAGAAAATTTCGAAAAGGAATTACTTATTTTTGGCCCCCTTTTTAGAATTAAAAGAATATGATTTTTCCTAAAATTTAAAACTAATTAAAAACTATAAAAGGTAATAAAAAATATTAAAATTAAAATCCTAAAAATTTTTTTATAAAATTACACTAAATAAAGAAAAAGTGCAGAAATTTATAAAAATTAAAAGCCCTAATTTTTACTTTTTATTTAAACCTTAGTTAAACTAATTAAAAGCTAAACCCTAATTACTAATTTAAACTAATTAAACTAACTATTTAACTAACTCGGGACTCTAATTATGCAAATCCTAAAGGACAAACAGGAAAGCTAAACTAAACTACGGAGGGACTAACCTAGAAACTTTAAATGTTTCAATTCTACCTGAGGCTAACCCGCCGACTTACAAATAAATCCAAATAAGCCTTAAAAATAAGTTGAGAACAAAAAGTGCTTAAAATTAAAAACTTATAAAATCAAAGTTGGAGATTAAGCTGGTGTGAGCAACTTTAACAAAAGAACAATAAGCTGAAAACCATTAATAAGCTCTTAAAAAGCTTATTAATAAGCTGAACTCAGAAAGTAAGGGTTTCCCCTTGGTTTCACGTACAAGCTTATAAAAAGCTCATTTAAGCTTATTTTAAAAAACAAAAGTAGGTTCTATAAAGCCTATAATATGTTTTAACTATTATGAAAGATTATAGTTCAATACACTAGAACTATATGAAAATTGAATGACAAAATGCTAAAATCAGGAAATAAGCATTGAAAAAAAACACAAAACGTTTAGCTCAAAAAACTCAATAAGCAAATCTAGAAGCTAATCTCTTGGAAATTACATTAACAACTATTAAACTATAAAAACTAAATGAAAAGACTATTTCTTATAAGCTAAAAACTAGAATTTAAAAGCTACTTTAATCTACCTACTGTTTTTGGTCTTTTTGGTTTTTAGTGACTTTTAAAAGCAAGATTAAACTAGCAAAATAAGCTGGAAATGGAAATTAAGCCCTATTCTTTATTAAGCTGAGACTACTCTATATCCTATTTGAATTTTTAAGCCTAAAACCTATGTTTACCTAACTAAAAATGGAAACAAAAGTGACAGCAGGCACTAGTTTTGACCTGCTGATGCACTTTGCACAAGCACAAACCAAGTAGTGCAGGTTACCTTAGGGGTAATCCTGCACTTAGACACACTCAAGTAGAGTGCACAAATACAAAACAGGCAAATTCCAAGCCTTAAAGGGCTTGGATTAAATTTTCATAAGTAAAAGAACAAATCAAAAGTGCCCTGGTGCAGAACGATGAAATTAAACTCAAACTTTTGATTTTTAAAAAAAAACTAACTTCTATAAACTGAGTTAGTACTAGTTTTAAAGGTAAACACAACTATCTCAAACAACTTGCAAGAATCATTTTGATTTTAAGAGGTCAAAACATCTTTAACAAACACCCCTTTTGATTTTTGACAGATTTGAAAAGCTTCATGAATTGAAATCTATTTATCAAGAGCCTAATCACCAGATGATTTTTAGCTTATAACAACCTAATTAACTCTAATTAACAACTAATTAAGCAATAATCTAAGATTTAAACTAATCTTCTACTATTTTTGGTTTTTTTAAGACTTATATGACAAATTATATAAGAACTATGATCTTGACTAAGAAAATAAAAAACAGATGAACAATTAGGACTATTAAGTTATATGATCCACAAATAAGCACTAATAAGCTAACTTAATAAGCAGATCTAGGATATAAAGCAATAAAACAACTATCTAAGCTAAAAAGCAAGGAAAATAAGAGAGACTTACTTATTCCTCTAGATAAACAAAGGACCAAAAGGGCAGCTACAAGTCCTTCGTTATTAATAAGCTAGGGTAAAAGTTCATGGGAACCCTTCCTTATTTGGTTCCCCTTCCAAAGGCTTTTAAACTCAAATGCATAGGTAAGTAAGCTAGTTTTATGATTTAGGTAGATTAGTACTGAATTAAGCTCAATTATGAGCTTATAGACTCATAAAAGCTGAACATGCTTATTATGACTCTTTGAGAAATTTGGTTTTGAGTAGAAGGCTTTGAGAGATTTGTAAAGGTAAACACAGGAGTTATTTAACCAAAATTCATTCTTTTTAATTTATTCATAATAAGACAGATTACTTTAATTAAAAAAACAAATTTCAATAAGCAATATTTAACCTAAAATTATTAAAAACTAGAAGGAAAAAATAAGATAAAAAGAAGGTGTTGTGCGTGTGTGAGCTGAGGGCCTTTTTATAGGCTGCCAAAGAAGCTTCTAGGCCTCCTGAATCCATCTCATAGCCTTCAATCCGCACCCTTGATTCTTCTAATCATTGCCAAGTGATTTTGAGCCGTTTGATCATTTTGTGTGTATCTAAGGATCGCCAGCGTGTCATTCCATGATGTGACATGTTGTGCTACTTATGTGAGTGATTTGAGAGCAAAACCCATATATCTTGTGTGTTTCTCCATTGATGACGTGGCCTATGGCTTGAGTAGACTAATTAGGGTACTTGATGAGACTAATTTAGCCCGTCCATTATGCACATGATCCCTTGAATTGTCTGATTTGCCCATCAATTTGCGTTTGCCCTATGTTTTACCCTGGACGTTGAAATGATAGTGACGATGAACAGTAACTATGTTTTCCCGCTTGTTTTAACTGTAAAGGGGAATTCGGTTTAAACTTTGAGAGATGGCATATTTGGCCCTTGTGGTTGGTAATAAAAGGTGTAGGTGTAAAAGGTAAGTTTAGGAAATAGCAAGAGTAGTCCCTGTGGTTTTATTAAAGGGTTATTGGGCTAAGGGATTGGGCTTTTGAGTTCGAGTGTGGTTATTAGGGCTTTTTTGAGGCCCATTAAGGTTCCAAGGGCCCAATAAGAGGTGAGGGATTATTTTTGGATTTTTGTGAAACTTGGAGGGTAAAAATAGAATATTTTTGGTTTTGTCTTTTATTGGTTGATTTTTTGTTGACCATGTTGACTGGATTTGACTGTGGGTTTGACTTTTCTGGCTTCGGCTTTGATTCTTTGGCTTCCTTTTGTACTCTTCTGATTCTCGTGTCCGTGCTTGCCCCTTTTTTTATTGTTTTCTTGTGATTTTTGATATATCATACTCTCGACACATAAAACACAAATACAAGCACATTTTTGCCATTTTTAGACTGTTTTGGGTTTATTTGGGTTATTTTAGGTATTAACGGATATGTGTATTTTACACTTATCAAAATTCCCCAAACTAAACGATTGCGTGTCCTCACGCAATATCACATGCCTTATAACCAAATACCTCAAAACTTCCCCAAACTAAACCTTTGAAAAGTAGCAAAGATTTTTGTTGAGAGAGTTAAGAGATCACAAGTTATAAAACACCCGATTTCCCATTTTCAAAGATTTTTCTCTTTTTATGATTTTTCTTGATAATTAACTACCTAACTACAACTTATTTGTGTTGACATAATGTATTGTTTTCATTACCTCATTGGTAACTTTAAGGATCATAGAACAAAAAGCACAATTAAGTGTCTAAAAGATAACTTCATCATCCCCGATTTTTCACTTTTCCCATGCTAAGCTTAAAAAATAAGATCACCGTTGATTACGAGCCAAGATGCTAAGACTACTCTTCCCGACATAAATCATATATTTAGGTGTGTGTGTTCAAATTAATTTAAACCATTAAATCCACATATTTAGATAGATGAAATCCGACCAAGCTTTACACATGGGCCTTTTGGGCTAATATGTTAATCCTTGCAAGTTCAATCTCAAAGCAACAAAACTCTTAGCTAAGACATCGTTGGTTCAGCTTGTCCCATGAATGATATTCTCTCTAGCAATCACCACCGTCATCGGGTAAAGTGCTAAGGCTTTGACACCCCATTCGGGATACTAATCGAAACGCATGAACTTCGATGAAAAACGCCTTGTAGACTTTTGCAAACCTTAGTTAAAAAGAATACCTTAGTTTTAGAAAATGAAACTTTTACTATTTATTTTCTAACTTTGCAACATTATTATTTCTATTTACATTATTAGGCTAGGAATTGGTATCACTTTTCTTTCAACGACACATCGGCCACGCCTCCGACAAGAGCTCGTGTACTTATTATGATACCAATCCTAAATATACAACCTCCACCATTTCTTTCGATGTCACATCGGGAGCGAACCGACAAATGCCCATGTTACTTTTATTCGATGGAGTTTGTATATTAATTATTAACACTAAGGATTTATAACTTGCATCCTTTTTATTCACCAACTACATTTTCATAGATTTTTTTTTTATTATTTTTTTTTTATTTTTTTTATTTTTTGAAGAAAACTTTATTAATTAATTTAACACATTATTTTTGCAAATAGAAAAATTTCGTTTTAGAAAACCAAAATATAAACTTGAACTAAAATTCTTATTTACCAATGATGTTTGACTTCATAATCGATAAAGCTTTTTCTCTGAATATGTTGATTAGACTTTTAAGAGTAAAACTCTAATTTGTAAAAATTAAAGAGAACACGTATAATTAATCATTTTAAGAACTCCAGGGAAGAAAACACAAGTTATTTCTTATAAGCCTTTAAAGTTTTCAAAATAAACTTTGTTAGCATCCATAATTCGTAAACAACATATCATTTCTTATTCTTTGCAAAAGAATTCGTAAATACTAGCTATATTAAAATTCCAACTCGGCTATTTAAAATCTACTTGAGATTAGAACAAATTTTCATTTACTAATGATTTTCAAGTATAGCCATGTTTAAAGTCTACATGAGACTAGCACATAACCTATCATCATTATTGTTAAGGGGAGAAAGTTAGAAATCTTCTACACGTTCGATTCGGGTCATAAATTACTTCTGTATTCTTACATTGGAAAACCTACATTGTGTGCTTTTACAAAAACCCCTTTTTATATTTTTATTATATATTTTTTTTGATATATATCTTTTTTAAATTATATTTTATGACTAAAAAATTTAAATTTTTGTATTTATTGTGGGAAAACGGGTAGTGAGAAACAAACAATAAAGCAAGCCATCAATCGATAGATTCCTTTCCAAACTAAAACGAAACATTGTCCTCAATTTTAAAGTGGGTCTCTAACGAAAATCTAAGCCTTTATGAAAGTATGCAAGAATAGTCGTGAAATCGATAGATGAAAGGATATCGATCTCCACCAAATATTTTCACACAAAGGATGAGAAGCTCGAGTTGAACGGGACAAATTAACGGACATGAGAGGCTTCAAAATTTGTTGGTTCGATCTACAAAATCATAACAAACAGCACAATAAACATCGAGAAATCGGAAAGAGTACAAGCCCCTCTCAACACAACACATTAGTTAAGAAAATAGAAAGAAAATAGAAAAAGATAAGCATAGGGTGAACTCCTACGAAGCGGCTTGTTTTTGGTCACCGACTCGCAAGCTCGACTCGATCCCCGAATTTAGTTGTCCTTAGGGAAAGTGTGGAGATCCGGGATAACCAATGGTGGTGTATCCCCTCCATAGTAATGCTTAAGACGGTGGCAGTTGACTTTGAAATTAGAACCATCAGGATGAGAAAATTTGGCTGTGCCATTAGGAAAAACTTCGGTAATAGTGAAAGGACCGGACCATCGGGACTTGAGCTTTCCAGAGAAAATCTTTAATCGGGAGTTGAAAAGCAAGACATGATCACCAACATTGAAGATTCGGCTCTTTATCTTGGAATCGTGAAGTTTCTTTGTCTTCTCCTTGTAGATTAGCGAATTCTCATAAGCTTGATCACGAAGCTCGCTAAGTTTATTGAGTTGAAGCTTCGATGATACCAGGGTCTTTAGATCGAAGGTTGGTGCTTAAGAGCCCAATATGCCTTGTGTTCTAGTTCAATGGGTAAGTGACACGCTTTTCCATAGACTAACTTGTACGGAGTGCATCCAATTGGAGTCTTGTAAGCGGTCCTAAAAGCCTTAATGGATATCTAAACTTGTCTGACAATGAGGCACGGTTTTCTCGACCGTCCTCTCTAAAATTATTTTGAGACCTCGATTCGTGACTTCAACTTGACCACTCGTTTGAGGGTGGTAAGGAGTCGAAGGGACGTGGGTTGACACCATATTTTGACATGAACTTTTGCAAACTTATCTTACACAAAAATAGGTCCTCTGATCGCTTATAAATTGCTTTAGGAGCACGATCGGGAGAGAAAAGGGATTTTAAGAAATTTACTAAATACTCTGGCATCGTTGGTGGGAGAGCGCCTTGGCTTCAACCAGTTTGGAAAGAATATCGAGGCTACTAGGAATATATTTGTTTCCTCTAGACGACGGAAAAAGGTCCCATAAAATCGTTACCCCAAACATCAGAAAATTTCACAAAAAAAAAAAAACTTGGATTGCATTTTGAGAATCTAATCTCGATGGTGAAACTATTGCCTTGTCTTGGACATGCATCTCAAGATTTGATCAATTCGTAAGCATCTCTATAAATTGTTAGGCCAAAAGAAAACCGGCTCAAATACTTTCGAGCTGTGATATTAAGCACTATGATGGCCCCGGTGGTCTTCATGGCAAGCCTTGAGAATTTCAAGAGCTTCTTGGCACAATACACATTACGGCTGAATTTGATTGCACATGTACGAAAGAGGTAGGGATCATCCCAAACGTAATGCTTTATATCCTAGAAAAAACTTCTGTTTTGTAGGGACATTCCTTGATAAGAATATTTTCCACGTGGTAATTTGCTATATCGGTACACACGGGATATTTTGGTCATATAGAAGTCACCGTGTGTCAATGTTTCAAGAGGAAAGGTTTCATTAATTTCTTTAGGATCAAAAATATTCTCATACAGGTTTTCAAGACGAGAGAGGTGATCGGCTGCATAGTTTTCAGCTCCCTTGGTATCAATTACTAAAAAATTGAATTCTTGGAGAAGTAAGACCCATCTAAGCAATCTTGCTTTGGCGTCTTTCTTGTTGAAGAGGTATTTCAATGCGGAGTGGTCCGTGTAAACAACACTTTTGTTCATGATTAGATATGATCGAAACTTCTCAAACGCGTAAATCAACGGCATGGCATTTTTTTCGGGTTGTTGTGTAATTGATCTGCTGTCGGTCATTGTCTTGCTTGCATAATGAATTGGTCAGAATGCTTCTAATCCTTTGCTCTAGAACCGACCTATTGCATAATCACTTGCATCGACTTGATTTCAAAAGGTTGGTCCCAATTCGGGGCAATGAGAATTGGAGCTTTGGTCAACTTCTTTTTCAATGTTTGAAAGGTAAGAATGCAATCTTCTAAAAAAATGAAAGGAGTGTTCTTTTCTAAGAGATGGGTCATGGGTCGAGAGATTTTGGAAAAGTCTTTGATAAATCTTCGATAGAATCCGATGCCTGAGAAAAACTTATGATTCCTTTGACGGTTTGTTGGGTGAGGAATGCCTTTGAAATACATCAACTTTGGCCTTATCGACTTCAATTCATTTTCTAGGATCTTATCTCCTTAAAACAATGTTCTTTAACCAAAGAATGGTCTTTTCTCCATTAGTGCTAATTGGTGTCTTCACTCCGTTTTGAGCATTTTGTCTAGATTGAGCAAGGCACGAGGAAAAAAGAAATCTCCGAAAAATGAAAAATCGGTCCATATAAAACTTCCATCATTTTTTCTATCATTAGTGAAAAAAATGGCCATCATACATCGTTACTTGAAAAGTTCCGGGTGCATTACACAAACGATGGCATAGCGGTATGCGAAGTTCCGTATGGGCACGTGAAAAGTAGTTTTTTCTTGATTTTAGGGTCATTGGGATTTGAAAATACCCGAAAATAACCATCTAAGAAACAATAAAATTCGTTGCGCTAAGTTCTAGCATTTGGTCCATGAATGGTAACGGGAAAATGGTCTTTACAAAAAAGGGGGTTTTTGTTGGGGGCTTCGTTACTTTCGATTGCGATGCAAATCTCTCCATCCGTGACTAATCTTGTAGGTACCAATTCATTTTCTTCATTCTTGGAAAACGGTCATACCACCTTTTTTAGGAACACAATAGACCGGACTAACCCATGGACTATCCGAGATCGGATAAATCAATCCCGCGTCAAGAAGTTTTTCTACTTCTTTCTTAATGACGTCGTGGATTTTAGGGTTAACCCTCCTTTGATGTTGAACTGAAGGTTTGTAATCTCTTCTAAAGAACTTGTGAGGGGCAAAACTCTGGCTCTATGCCTTGGATATCATAAAGTTTCAAGCAATTTGCTTGTTTTCGGTTTTTTAGAACGTTGACGAGTGAGGTCTTTTCATCTTGGCTCAAATCTTTTGAAATTATGACTGGAAGTTTGTTATTTTCCTCTAAAAACGCATACTCGAGATGCGGAGGTAACTCTTTAAGTTCGACTTCGGGAAGTTCTTCTTTTGGTTCATAAGAAGTAGCATATTCAAGTGAAGACTTTTTTGGTTCAACAACTTTAAGATCTTTTTGAATTCCGGGTGAGTAATCTCCTTGGTTTGGTGGAGGTAATGGATCACTGTTGAGAAGTGCTTCGAGAATGAGAATGTCACCCTCTAGATCATCATCGATTGCTATAAAAGCATCAGCTTCTTCAAAGAGTAGAAAATCACTTTCATCAAAAGGAGTAAGTGTCGGAGATGAAGTGGAAACAATCGGATCGTAGTACGGAGAAGGATTGTTGTAAGCAACGGAATCAGAAAATCCAAGAACTTCTTGTGAATAAATTTCACAAGCGACATCGATTAGATCAACTTTTTTCAATGATTCGAGATTGTTGTATGAAATGGAAGGGAGTATCTCCACATTTAAGGGTAAAGATTGATCATTATTCCTAAGAGTAATCTCATCTTCGTAAAAACATCGATTTAATGCTAAGCCGTCTAAGAAAGGGTCGCCCGAGTATCAATGGTACTCGAGGATCGGCTATAAAATCAAGCACAACAAAATCGGCGGGAAAATAAAACTTCCCTACTTTGACAAAAACATTTTCGGCGACACCGGTTGGTTTGGAAATTGTACGATCGGCTAACTCTAAAACCATTTTTGTTTCGGTAAGACCTGAAAATCCAAGCTTTTTCCAAATGGAAAGAGGCATGAGATTAATGCTAGCCCCTAAATCGGCAAGGGCTAGATAATTATCAAATTCTGAAAAATCACAAGGAATTAGAAATCGGCCTGGGTCACCTAGCTTTTCCGGAAGCTTTTTAAGGACAACCGCACTACAATTTTCATTCAACGGTGTTTTGGTTAACTCAATTAACTTGTCTTTGTTATTAAGCATCTTTTTAAACATCGACGCAAACTTTGGCATATGAATGAGAGCATCCGCAAAACTAATCTCAAAATGAAGGTTTCGAAAGATTTCCATAAACTTTGAAGAAAGAATGTCATCTTTTTCACGAATCTTTTGTTTGTTGAGTCTCGACGGGTAAGGCAAATTAGGTTTGGCTTTGTTAGCAACGAAAGAAGGTTCTTCGATTGGTTCTTTGTCTTTGGTTTGTTCTTGGACCAATGGAGGAGGTTGGATGTCTTCGGTGCTCGGTAGCTCCGTATCCTTTGTCACCTCACTTTCCTTTTCCACCACCGGCGGTGGAATCGGAGGTCCATCGTATGAAACACCACTACGAGTCGTAATTGCCTTGGCTTCATTCCTAGGATTTGGAATGGTATTGCTTGGTAAAGAACTTGAAGTTGAAGGTTGGTTGGTGTGATAGCTTTGCATGAAACTGAGCATCATTTTCTGAAAATCATCTTGTTTCTTTTGAGAATCATTGTAAACTCTTTGAAAATCATTTTGGTTTCTTTGAAAATTATCCAACTTCATTTGTAAGTTATTCATGTTTGCATCATTAGCTTTAGCATAACTTTCAAAATCCGTTTTAGACACACCTTGAATTTGTGAAACGGGAGGTAAAGCTTGATTAACCAAAGGTTGATTTGTTGGTGGTTGGTATGGTGGGGCTTGATAAACGGCTCCTTGATTGTTTGGACGGTTTTGGTTGAAATTTCCTCCACGGTTTTGATTTGAATTGAAATTGTTTCCTTGGTAACGGTTTTGGTTGTTTTGGACATTTGGTTGATTGAAACCCGGTGGTCTCATTTGACTTGCCAAATTAGAAGGTTGGTTTCTTTGGAGAAAATTACCAACGGCTGCGGTTTGTTGAAATTGTTGGATGTTGTCATGAAAAACGGGAAAATCGTTTCCACCTCGAGTTAACGGACAATGGTTAAAATTGTGATTCGATCCACATGTAACACATACTTCCTCAACCGCTTTGACGGGTGCGGGAGTAGTAACAACTAAAGCTTTCATTTCATTCATCATTTGTTTCATCTTAATAGTCATCTTATCCTCAAGAGAAGCGGCTATTTGTTGCATATCGAAAGAATTATTAGAAGGTGAAGAAGTAGAAAGAGGAGCATTCGTACTTACTCTTGGATCAATAGCACGACTTCTTGAGTAACGAACTTTTGACTTGCTTTCAATAATCGCTAATCCTTCTTGAGGCATCTTGTCTAAAAAATTGCCACCCGCAGCGGAATCTAAGGCATCTTGATCGTTGGAACTCAAAGAATTGTAAAAAGTATCGAGTTGGTGTAGTTCCGAAAAGCCATGGTGAGGACATTGATGAAGGAGTCCTTTAAAACGTTCCCATGCTTCATTGAAGGTTTCGTTTGGTTTTTGGAAAAAAGTAATGATCTCATTCCGATAGTAAGTGGTTTTTGAAGGTGGGAAGAATTGATTTATGAATTTTGCAACAAGGTCGTCCCATGTGAGAATTGATCTAGGAGGTTCCTTATCTAGCCAATCTCGGTGGCGCTTCACGTTTAGAGAAAAGGGAAAAAGTAAAAGCTTATCGAAGTGTTCGGGAACTTTGGGGATGTCTAAACGTTGAAGTGACTTTGTGAAAAATCGAAGGTGATTGTGCGGGTCTTGTCTACCGTTGAACTTATTACTTTGCAAAGGATTGATTAAAAGTTGTTTAGCTCGAATATTTGTTAGCATTAATTGTGGGAACAACATAGCATCTTCATACCCCTCGTATGGGCTGCTTGTAAACCTTTGAACCATTGATTCGATTATCGGCCATTGCAATAATGTTTTGATCGACAATTGGTTCTTCTAAATCAAATTTTTCAACAACAAACGGAGGAGTTTGTTGTTGACGACGTCTTCGAGATTGCGAACGAGTGCGCATAAAAAGAAACTGCTAATTAATCAAACAAGCCAAATACTTTACACTATTTTTTTTATTTTTAACAATGAATTTTACCGGTTACCGGAGAGATAGCTTGCATGGCTTTTTGGATTTGATTTGCAAATGTTTTCATGCATAGGGGTATATATCGTAACTTTTTGAAATTTATAACTAGAGGGGCTGAAAATGTCATTATTCTAAAGTTATAACTATAAGGACCTATTTTGGCAAGTTCTAAAGTTAAAGGTTTAAATTATATATATTTTATATATAAAGGACTAAACATGTAAAAGTTTATAAACCAAAGGTATATATTGCCATTTTTGTATTCTTAAAAATATGAAATATAATATTTGTATATAAATTATAAAAATATATATTAATATTATAAGACTCAATTTTATTAAAACCCGACACATTTTCGTTATTGATCATCGATCGACGCATTATAAAACAATTACGTTATATATTTAACATAATTTATCATCGACTAACTTTTGAAAAAACTTAAAATTTTATTGTATCACGTTACTAGGGAGTGATAGCAGTTTAGATACACTATAAAATATACTATAAAATAATATTCCACAGAGCAATTAAGAAAATTCCCTAAGGAAAATTCACTCTCAAAAATATATATAATATAATATATAATACGTATATTTAACCGGGTAAATATGATCACCCGGGTCGTTTCCCCAACGATTAGTGAAATTGAAACCTTGTTTAGGCTTGGTATATGATTTGAATAAGAAAATAGATGATTTGATGATCTATTACTACTAAATAAAAACAACAAGTAAATTTGAACACTTAAAGGCAATTAAACATTTAAAACGATTAACGGGAAACAAATATTAAAACGCAACACTTAAGCAAGTAGACTAAAATTAAACCCTAAGATTGCAAACTAATTTTCTACACCTAAATTAGGATAAAAGAAAATTTTAAGAAAAATAAAAATATTTTTTAGATTATTTTTGAATTTTTTTATCAATTAAAAACTATTTAATTCTAATTAAATCCTAAAAATAAAAAAAATAGAAAATAATTGAAATTATATTTTTCCTAAGTAAAATAAGTAAAAAGAAAATTTTAGAAAAAGGAATTACTATTTTTGGCTTTTTAGATTAAAAGATATTATTGTTCTAAAATTTAAACTAATTAAAAACTATAAAAATAATAAAACTATTAAAAATAAAATCCTAAAAATTTTATAAAAAATACACTAAATAAAGAAAAAGTGCAGAAATTTTATAAAAATAAAAGCCCTAATTTTTACTTATTATTTAAACCTTAATTAAACTAATTAAAAGCTAAACCCTAATTATTAATAAAAATAATAAATTTAACTAAAACTTAAC
>BQNB010023233.1:19818-52161 GCA_026074375.1 Tanacetum coccineum | reverse complement strand
GATGTAACTCTGCAAATTCCTTCGGGTTCATGCGATATGCAGGTTTGTTTGGAATTGTTGCACCAGGAATGAAATCGATGCAATGTTGGATGTCTCGCATGAGCGGTAATCCTGCAGGAATATCATCGGGGAAAATATCGGAGAATTCAGTGAGTAAGGGAAGTACCTCATGTGGAACGTCAGAAATTGGTGTGTTTTCTTCAAGCACAACCAAGCCAAGTATTGGACCCGGAGGCGATTGGCGAGCAAGACCAACAATTTCATCCTTCGTCATGGGTGCTACCTCGGGTGTCGCGTCCTTAGGATTTAGAGGGGCCAATGTGACGTGAAGACCGTCCTTGTGGAAGGAGTAGGTGTTACGAAAACCGTCATGTTTGACTTGATGGTCGTAGAGCCACGGGCGTCCAAGTAATAAGTGGCACGCGTCCATTGGAACAACTTCACACCGTAATTCATCTTTGTATTTGTTGCCGATGGAAAAAGCAACCAAACATCGTTGTGTGACTTTAACAAGATTACCTTTCCGGAACCACGTAAGTTGGTACGGGTCGGGGTGGTCCGTGGTAGGTAACCCAAGTTTGTCGACCATGGTTTTAGCGACCATGTTTTCACAGCTTCCACCGTCGATAATGACGGTACAAACACGACCCTTGGAAGTGCATTGAGTACGAAAGATGTTGTGTCGCAGCCACGTAGTGTCATTATCCGGAGGTGTGACAACAGAAGTTAATACCCTTCGGACAATAAGTGCTTCGCCTTGATCTGGGTAAAGTGTCACAGATGCATCTTCATTCTCGGTGTCATACTTAGGTTCAACATCGTCAACAAATGCCACAAGTTGTTTGTTCGGGCAGTCACGTTTGAGGTGACCCAAACCTTGGCACTTGAAACAACGTAGAGGGCCGGAAGTATCAAGTGGGGCGGTGGTAACGGTTGGCGTTTCAGTTTTGGTCGGTCCAGGTTTTGGGGCGAATTGTGGTTGAGTTGAGGTACGGGTAGAGGGTTGGAATCGGCCAACTGATTTGTTCTTGCGTGTGTTTTGTTGTTCAACTCGCAAAGCCAATCTGCATACATCTGAAAAAGAATAATATTGTGTAAGTGAAACCGCGTCGGCGATGTCAGGTCGAAGCACACCCAAAAAACGGGCGATCACTTGCTCTTCATCTTCTTCAGCCCCGCAACGTAAACGCATCCGTTCAAACTCAGTAATAAGATCTTCTACAGACAGAGATCCTTGTCGGAGGTTTTGGTAGTCAAGATAAGCGTCCTGTTTGAAAGTAAGTGGAAGAAATTTGGCACGTAGGAGGCGCTGCATCTTATTCCAGGAGGAGATTTTGTGTTTACCGTTTCGATACCGTTGTAGTTGTATGTGTTCCCACCATAAAGATGCATATTTTTTTAGCTTGATAGCAACCAATTTGACCTTCACGTTGTCAGGGATGTCGCGAAGGTCGAAGATTCTCTCGACTGTTTGTAACCAGTCAAGGAAATCATCGGGGTGGAGCTTGCCATCGAATTCTGGAATTTCAGTGCGAATGCCTAAAGATCGCAATGGATCCGTAGGGTGGTGCGGTGCTGGTGGCTGTCGGTGGTGTCGTGGAGGTGTTTGTGGTGGCGAATCATGAAAATAATTTTCGAAGTCATCCTCTTCCGTTTCGTCTACATCGGATCGGATCGGGGTGTCTTCAAACTGCCTTTCATAACGATTAAAAGGATTGATTTCGAGCTCCCTAATCCTTTCACGGAGTCGTTCAATCTCAACATCACGGGGATCGCGAGTAGCATGACCGCTGGTTCTGGCGGCGGTGTTTCTAGGTTGTTGGCGACGATGATCTCTTCCCCGTGCTGACATCTTGAGATCCCTGGTTTACTGATACCACTTGATAAGGATGTTGGGAGGAAAATAGAACCCTAGGACTGAAACCTAGCGGCGGCGAGCACTTGGCCAACCAAGTTGCTGGTCGTCGGAAAATTCTTCTCGGCCAACCGAGTAAGAGAACACAAACGACGTGTTTAATATGAAAACTTCAATAATCATTCACCAACCAACCAAGGAGTTTTACACAATATATATAGGAAACAAAAACACAAGATAATTCTAAATCCCTAAACTTGAGGACCAAGAAACATAATAATAGGCATAATAAATTTAGAACCAAAAATAGAATTGTAATTGACTTCAACTTCTCCTTTGACTTTGGTTGGATGGGATCTTGTTACCATAATTTGTTTCTTCAGCCACTTAGCCCACCGGCCTCATTCTCGTCAACAGCTCGTTGGTCCACTGGGCTCGACCCATCAGGCCCATCGGTATCATCCTCCCCCTCTAAAAAACAACTCGTCCCCGAGTCTCCATGAAAATCTATTAATTGTAAAAACGGAATGTACCTTTTTGGGGTGTGAAATGACCCCTTTTTATAGGCAAGCCTAATACTAGGGTTTCCTAGTATTTCGCTTGCGACTGTTAGTGGCCGGAGTGGGTCCCTTGTAGTGGAAAGATCCACGTGTAATCGTGTCTGCGCACGCGAGTATTCTTCCGCGGTTAGTGTTTGTCCGCGGAGGTACAACGGGTGCAGTTTTGAAGATACTCACGTGCGTCTTTGAAATATCCGGAGCGTGGCCCTTGTCGGGCTTAGTAGTCTGGCTATTTGTTGTATTGGGCCTGGGCCCATATGTGTATATTATGAACCAAGCCCAGTAAGCTTGGTGTTCATACTATACGTCATCAACATCAGTATTGGTGCTAAAGTCTATCTGCATCCGTAGTAGTGCTAACGATTAATGCCATTGATCGATTTTTTATTGTCGACTTAAAATTATATTGTACAATCAAATAGAAAAACACCGAAGCACATAAAATATAATAAATAAAGAAAAAAGGTTTTTTAGTTATTCATCGATGGGTTCGGAACAATTGATTTTTTTCTTTTAATTTAATACGTACTAAAATTCTAACATTCAAATTTCTTAAAAAAATATTTATTCCATTGACATTCGTGTATGCCATCAATCGTATATAACAATCTGGGCTACTTTTATATCTTAAAAATGTGTTGGTGACGGAAAAATAGGTGCAACTATTTTTACATTTTTATATATATTTTAAGATATATAATAGGTAAATCTTTGTTTCGCCAAAACATATTTATGCGCGAAACCTGATACTTATTTGAGTTTTTTTAGTTTTCTATATTCTATAAATATTGACGCTTTTGATAACTCAACTTGATCCTTTTAAATTTGATTGCGAAGCTAAAATTTTACATTTTTTAACACAGCATATAACTATGAATCCTAAGTATAGGTGACACACTCATGCAACTATAATCATTAAACATATACAGTATCAACTACATACCAACAATAAGAATATCATTCTTTCAAAGTTAAAGACAATGGTTCAAATATAATATAAAACAGATTTAATGAATTTATTCTTTTCATATAATTTCGATAATACTATATAACATAACTTATAAAACAAGAAACAGGAAAAATTAAACACATGTAAAAGAAAAACATAATCTCGTGTGTGAATGGGTATTGAAACTAGTGTACGTAAAAAAGAGATTGATTTATTATAAAAAAATGGATTTCTCAATTAAAATATGTACCAGTAAACAACGGAAATGTCACATTTGCCATTTAATGTTTACATGTGCCTCCACCTAACAGGATTAAGATTATATAAATAGAGAGCATGCATTCATAACGCCAATCAAAATATCAAATCGTTGAACAAAGAAATACTTGATTCTAAGAGAAAAAGAAAGACAATGTCTTGGGTAGTAGAATTGGCAGAAATGTTGGGGATAGCGGGTGAAGAGGCGACAGCGACCGCAGAGGCGGTGGCTGTAGAGACGGAGGCGGTGGCTGCAGAGACGGCGGAGGCGGCTGTAGAGACGGCGGAGGCGGCGGAGGTGGAGGCAGTGGCAGCGGAAGCGGTGGCGGTAGAATCGGAAGCGGGGCTAGAAGCGACGATAAAAGCGGAAGAGGAGGTGGTAGAAGCGGCAGAAAAAGCAGCGGAGCTAGAAGTGGGGCTAGGAGCGAGGATAGGAAAGGCACTAGGAAAGAAGATAGAAGTGGGGCTAAAAGGGGCGCTACAACAGCTAAAAGGGCTAACATCGAAAGCGGGGGACCTATTACTACTAAAGATGGCGATAGATCAAGTACCGAAAGAGCATCGTAAGGAATTAGCAGGATGGGCGATGATGTTGGCTGCCGGGGGCAATCGGTTGGCACTTGTAGCGTACCTCTACATGAGACTTTCAGGCGGCTCAGAGGAGGGAAAGAAAGTGGCTAAAGAAGCAACAGAAATTGTAAAGGGGTTACATGAACATGCACGCAATATGAAAGTGGACACACCAAGCAAGGTGACACTAAATAAAGAAACGCATGAGGCAGCAATGAATAAAATTAAGCAAAAGGTAGATTCAGATAAACAAGATATGGAGGAAATGAAAGACATTTTGGCCGAAATGGATAACTTAATGAAGAAACATGTGGACGACCACCCGCATAAGGGCGAAGAATACAAGTAACCAGTTTAAAGGAAAGCTTAAGGTGTGTGCGGATCATGTCCATAAATAAATACCTTACTTTGTGTCTTTATATATCTTACCCTTTTTATTTCTTTTTTTCCCCATCACATTTAGTGACTTGTTACATAAGTCACTAAGGGCTGTTTCTTTTTTATCCTGTTTCGATATAGATCCTGTGTACATAAATAAAGTTGTTTGGAGTAAGGATCTATTGTGTGTTTCGTGTGTACATAAATAAAGTTGTTTGGAGTAAGGATCTTATTCCTGAATGAAAATATCAATCCTATTTCGTGTCCTTAATTACCCTTCCAATTAAAAAGTAATGTAAGCTCCAAAATTCTTAAACCACTATAAAATCTCAAGAACTCAAAACTGCAACTTTGTTAAGATCGATCCAAAATCTCAAAATAAAAGAAATCAATGGTTGGAAACATAACCCGATGTTGAAATATTTTCATAAAATTGTAAAAATAATAAATTATATGATGTCTTATAATTGGGTGTTCTAGTTATATTCTTTCCATCGATGATTCAACTTAAGGAGGGAAATCCCGAGAGAAGAGTGATGGAATGGCGTAGCCTGAAGTTGAGTAGCCTAGAGTGGATCGACTATCTCGAGAAGGCTGCGGACGTGTAGTAGCAGTGGAGGAGCCGACAACACGAATAGATGATGTTTCTGCTGTGAGATGGATGGAAGGGTTTTTTTATCATAAGTTTTGAACGAGAAGAAGGAGCAGCGGAGGATGTGGGCGAAGAAAAAAAGTAGTAACAAGTTGAAATGAAACCTTAAGGTGTGGATGATCATGTCGATCATCAAATAAATGCATTATGCATACCTTACTTTGTTTATGTCTTTATATTTCTTACCGTCTGTCCCCTTTTTAATTTCCACCACATTTATTGACTTGCTACATAAGTCACTAAATTGATTTGCTATGTATTTGATGAGATCATGTATTAATAATGTTGTTATTTGACGATTTCTTGTTTCATTAAAATTACTATTTTGTATCATCATATGAATTTTGAATTATATGTTCATAAAATTAATTCTAATTTCTTCACCTTTTATACAATAACCAAGTCAACAATCGTTCTTTGTCCTTGCAAAAACGACGTCGTTTAAGACCTGGATCGGATTCTTTAAGACTGGGGTTGGGCAAAATGACGTCGTTTAAGGGTGCAACGAACTCAGTTAGGGATGAATGTTGACGTTTAATATGGTTCCTAAACTAAATGACATCGTTTCGCTCGATAAAAAAGTGACGTATATAGACACTAGTGGAAAATAAACTGACGGGTAAAGTGCAATGGGTCACAACGGTATAAACACAAATGCGGAAGCAAAACCTTCGTTTGACAGCACTTACCCAAACCCGTATGAACCTATGAGGAAGTTAACAAATAAGGCAAACTAAAAGCAACTCTAACCAGCCTCCAAACAATATCAAATCAACCGAATCAGCAGGTATTAAAGATAATCAAACACACACCAAGAACACCAAGCTTTTAGCGTGGAAAATCCCAAAGTGGGTAAAAACCACGGGACACCTAGTGCCGCTTAAATTCACTATCAAGCAAGAGAGGTACACAAAGTCTTCTCTAGATAGCACTAGAGGCATACAACAATCATCATAATCTTGGAATCAATATCAAGATATATGGCAACAAACAAAGAACAAGAAAGGAAGAATATCACCAAATAACTTGCAATCTGCCCGGGTAAGAAATAGAACTTCCATGCCTCAAAATCAAGATCTCAACGGTCAAAACCTTTCTTTATATGCAAGGAAGCTTCAGTCCAAATATCGTGACGATCCGACGGTGAAAACTCCGGGGATCGACGAAACACTGCTGCTGGGTTTTGGGTGATAAAAACTCCGAAAATCTTTTTTTTTCCTTTTCTTACTCTCTTCTCTCTTGTTTTTCACACTTTATAATGAGCATACGAATGCCTTAAATAAGGACTAAATGGACCCAAGATGGGCCCCAATGTGTTGGGCTCTTAATCCTCATGGACTAAGAAAATACCCAACAAATCTCCCCAATTTTCTGTCTATGAGGATGAGTTCGCCATCCCGACGAACGAGCAACAGATCTTCAACTTTTCTCTTGCTACAGCCTTCGTCAACATATCGGAAGCATTATCATCCGTATGAACTTTATTAAGTTCAAACATACATCTTCAATGGCAAATCTAATACCAATGATACCGAATATCATATGTTTTTGTACTTTATGAAACATCAAATTCTTAGCAAGGTGAATAGTACTTTGATTGTCACAAAGAACCGCATAACGTTGTTGCTTGAAACCAAGTTCTTGCAAAAATCTTTTCAACCATAATAGTTCTTTGCATGCTTTCGTTGCTGCCATATACTCAGCCTCTATTGTAGACAAAGCCACACATTTTTGCAATCTTGATTGCCATGAAACAGCTCCCCCTGCAAAGGTCATCAAATATCCAGAAGTAGACTTCATGTTGTCCTTATTTCCAGCCAAATCTGAGTCTGTGTAACCAACAAGCATGGGTTTCCCATTTCCAAATGTGATACCCAATTTGGAAGTACCTCGCAGATATCAAAATATCCATTTAACAGCTTCCCAATGCTTCTTACCAGGATTTGACAGGAACCGACTGACAACACCAACCGCATGAGCTAAATCCGGCCTTGTACACACCATAGCATACATCAAGCTACCAACCGCTGAGGCATATGGAACTCTATCCATCTTTTCAATATTCTTCTTAGAAGAAGGACAATCCTTATCAGTAAGCTTAAAGTTGGGAGTTAGAGGGGAACTAACCACTTTAGCTTTATCCATGTTGAACCTGCGCAGCACCTTCTCAATGTATTGCTCTTGTGATATATGCAACTTCTTGGCACCTCTATCGCGGAAAATCCGAATGCCAAGGATTTGTTTTGCTGGCCCCAAGTCTTTCATAGCAAAGGATTTGCTCAAATCTTGCTTCAATTGGGCAATTCTTCCAATGTTCTTGCCAACAATCAGCATATCATCAACATATAGCAATAAGATGATGAAGTCATCATCACCAAACCTCTGAAAGAAAACACAATGATCAGAAAAAGTCTTTCGGAAGCCTTGCTTCCCTATAACCGACTCAAACTTCTTGTACCACTGTCTCGGTGCTTGCTTCAACCCATACAAACTCTTCTGAAGTCTACACACGTAGTCTTCCTTCCCCTTAACCTGAAACCCTTCAGGTTGTTCCATATAGATTTCTTTATCCAGATCACCATGAAGGAAAGCTGTCTTGACATCCATTTGCTCCACCTCAAGATCGAGGCTAGCCGCCAAACCAAGAACAACTCGAATAGATCCCATCTTCACGACTGGAGAGAAAATCTCATCAAAATCAATACCTTTCTTCTGACTGAAACCTTTAACCACCAATCTGGCCTTGTACCTCGGTCTAGGAGTATACTCTTCAGTCTTCAATTTGTAAACCCATTTGTTTTTCAAAGCTCTCTTGCCCTTAGGCAACTTCGTCAACTCAAAGGTATTGTTCTCATACAAGGATTTCATCTCATCTTGCATGGCATCAAACCATTCTTTCTTGTGTTCATCTTCCATAGCTTCTGCATAACACTCGGGCTCTCCCCCATCAGTGAGTAAAACATACTCATTTGCAGAATAGCGTGTGGAAGGATGATGATCTCTAGTGGACCGCCTAAGTGGAACAAATGGTGGCATAGGCACTGGCAACTCAGGATGAACGTCTTCATCTAGGTTTGGTTGCTCTTGAGCATCAACATCATCAGCACCATGTTCTTCATCATTTTGTTCTTCATCATTCTGAATATCATCTCCAAACTGTGCATCAAAATGTTTTGGAGGAACCGGATCTAAGTCAATAGGATCATCATTATGTTGAGGAATTGTCTCCTTCTCAGTCTTCTCAACATCTTTCAAAGTTTGATCTTCGTCAAACTCTACATCTCGGCTGCGAACAAGTTTCTTTTGTACTGGGTCATACAACCTGTACCCAAGTTCATCTTGACCATACCCGAGGAACACACATGGCTTATTCTTCACATCAAGCTTTGATCTTTCATCTTTGGGAATATGCACAGATGCCTTACATCCAAAGACTCGTAAATGATGGTATGAAACATCTTTGCCGCTCCAAACCCTGTCAGGAACATCAAAACGCAAAGGAACACAAGGGGTTAAATTAATAACATGTACCGCCGTATTCAAAGCCTCACCCCAAAAAGAAGCAGGCAACCCTGCATGTGAAAGCAAACATCTGACTCTCTCAACCAAGGTTCTATTCATCTGCTCTGCCAAGCCATTCAATTACGGTGTCTTCGGTGGAGTCTTTTGATGCTGAATTCCATGCTCTCTACAATACACGTCAAAGGGGCCAATGTATTCATCTCCATTATCACTTCGAATACATTTAATTTTCTTCCCTGTCTGCCTCTCAACTAAAGCATGAAACTGTTTAAACACATCCAATACTTGATATTTAGTCTTCAAGGTGTATACCCAAACCTTCCTTGAATGATCATAGATGAAAGTGACAAAATACGAACACCCACCAAGTGTATTAGTCTTCATGGGATCACAAACATCGGAATGTACCAGATCAACGAGGAACCGGACCGACCCGGCCGAAACGAACCAATTTATATTTTTTATAAAAAGTTATATATTTTATAAAAAAAGTTTTATATATTTTATAAAAAATCATTTTATACAATAATTGTATACGAAACGAGGAACCGGACCGACCCGGCCGAAACGAACCAATTTATATTTTTTATAAAAAGTTATATATTTTATAAAAAAGTTTTATATATTTTATAAAAAATCATTTTATATAATAATTATATACGAAACGAGGAACCGGACCGACCCGGCCGAAACGAACCAATTTATATTTTTTATAAAAAGTTATATATTTTATAAAAAAGTTATTATATATTTTATAAAAAATCATTTTATATAATAATTATATACGAAACGAGGAACCGGACCGACCCGGCCGAAACGAACCAATTTATATTTTTTATAAAAAGTTATATATTTTATAAAAAAGTTATTATATATTTTATAAAAAATCATTTTATATAATAATTATATACGAAACGAGGAACCGGACCGACCCGGCCGAAACGAACCAATTTATATTTTTTATAAAAAGTTATATATTTTATAAAAAAGTTATTATATATTTTATAAAAAATCATTTTATATAATAATTATATACGACACGAGGAACCGGACCGATCCGGCCGAAACGAACCAATTTATATTTTTTATAAAAAGTTATATATTTTATAAAAAAGTTATTATATATTTTATAAAAAATCATTTTATATAATAATTATATACGAAACGAGGAACCGGACCGACCCGGCCGAAACGAACCAATTTATATTTTTTATAAAAAGTTATATATTTTATAAAAAAGTTATTATATATTTTATAAAAAATCATTTTATATAATAATTATATACGAAACGAGGAACCGGACCGACCCGGCCGAAACGAACCAATTTATATTTTTTATAAAAAGTTATATATTTTATAAAAAAGTTATTATATATTTTATAAAAAATCATTTTATATACATTTTTAATATTAATTTACATATAAAATTGCCCCCAAATTTTCACCAAATTTTGAACCACCCGCCACTTTATTATTTTAATGAAAAAAAGTTAGGGTCGACATTGTCGACCCAAAAATGTCGACCCAAAAATGTTATCACCTTTACCAAAAATGTCGACAGAATACTTAGATAAACAAAAAAACACCACCACCACCACTCCTTTGGCGATTTTTCAGGCGAACCACCATCACCACCGGGATATAACCACCACCACTACATATCCCACCCACCACCACTACATATCCCACCACCACTACATATCCCACCACCATTACTCCGTCACACGAGCACACGAGCACAAATCCTCATCTTTTTTCTTTTTCTAAATCATAATTCTTTTCTAAACCCTCTAAACAATAATTCTTTACTAGTTTTTATAATTCGTTTTTTGATTTAAAAGGTTGAATATGTTTTTTTATTTTCATTTTTTTAATTAATTTTTTTTGGTTAATGTTTTAATTTGTTTTTGTTATTTTTTGATAGTGCTAATGAAAGTTTATTGTTGTTGTTTGATTGTGGCAGCCGACCACAGCCGACCGTAGCCGACCACAGCCGACCGTAGCCGACCACAGCCGGGTCCACAGCCGACCGCAGCCGACCACAGCCGGGTCCACAGCCGACGAAAGGTATTCTTTTTTGTTTTTTTTCCTTTTGGTATCCTCGGTGGCTCGTTTGGAATTTGTTTTTGTATTTGATATAACTTGATATGAATTTGGAATTTGTTTTTGTATCAATCACTTTTCAACATATAATCATATAAGGGGGTGTTTGTTTCGGCTTAAATGTGAGCTTACGAGCATATTTGATTTCGGCTTATATTTTCATAAGCCCCAATTTTCTGGCTTTTTTGATTTCGGAAAATTGGTGCATATGATATATAAGCCGAAATCATATTAGCTCATAGGCCCACGTATAAGCCGAAACAAACACCCCCTTATATGATCACACAAACACCGTCATCATCAACACTGGAACTCGTTATGTTTACCGTCTTCAACATCTGCACATAGCCCACAACTCACCGTCGTTCCCTTTGAGCTTCTTTGATGTATCCATGAGGTTAGACTCAATCTAGACTCGCCCATAGCCATCAGAACCTCGTAACATAGTTCAAACATCCAAAAGCTCTAAATCACTTGATGGATCATGGAATCAAAACAAGCTTCATCCAGATTTTTCGATAAGTGCGTCGGCAACCACATTAGCCTTGCCTGATGGTACTGGATGTTATGTCATAATCTTTCAGAAGTTCCAACACATCTTCTCTGTCTCATGTAAGTTCTCGCTGAGCTAAAAATTATATTTGAGGACTCTTATGATCTGTAAAGATATCACAAGCTTCACCATACAGATAGTGTTCTCCAGATCTTCAATGCAAAGACCACGGCAGTCTAAAAAACCCTCCAAGATTTAGGGGTTGGATAATTTACTTCATCAGCTTCAGCTATCTTGAAGCGTAGGGCGATTCACCTTCCCTTGTTGCATCAAACACAACCCAAACCTTTTTTTTCCTTCGATGATCACTGTATATCTGGGAAAACCACCAGAACCAGATGGAAGAGTCAACTATCGGAGCAGACACAATCTCCGTTTCCATTTTCCTCAACAACTCTCCTGACGCTATCCGTCCACACAAACTTTTCACCCCTTTCTCATCAGCCTGGGTAAGAGGTAATTAATCGGAGAAACCTCAACAAAACGTCGGTAATAGCCAACAGCCCCAGAAAACTTCTCACCTCCGTCACTCGTAGTAGTCTCGGCCATTGGTGATAGCCTCAACCTTTGTTGGATCCATAATGATGGCGTCTTAAGATTCAATATGACCAAGGATAAGCGACTTGTTGTAAAACCAGAACTCGAACTTCGAAAATTAGCATACAACTTCTCTGTCTAAGGAATCTCCACACAATCCGTAGATGTTGCTCATGCTCTTCTTCAGACTTAGAAGTAACTACGGAGGATGTCGTCGATGGAAAACAATAACGAACTTATAAAGGTACTCGTGGAAAATATGGTTCATCAAATCCATAAACACAGCAGGAGCATTAGTCAGACCGAAGGGCATAACCAAGAACTCGTAGTGGCCATAACGCGTACGAAAAGCAGTCTTAGAAATATCCTGCTCTCTCAACACGAGCTGATTGATAAACCAGATTTGCAAATCAATTTAGGAAAGTATTTGGCCCTTGCAGTTGTCCAAAACAAAATGTCTATTAGGGAAGGAGGTAGCGGTTACGAATAGTAATACGGTGTGTTCGCGGTAATCAATACACAAGCGCATTTGCTCCATCCTTCTTCTTAAAAATAAGGACCGGTTGCACTCCTCGTGAAACAACTGGGTCTAATAAAGCATCTCCAACATCTCCTGTAACTGTTCCTTTAACTCCTTCAATTCAACAGGTGCCATCCGATACGGAGCCTTTGAGATAGGTTCAGCACCGAGAATTAACTCAATACCAAATTCAATCTCTCTAGCCGGAGGAAGTCTAGGAAGTTCATCGAGAAAAACATCAGCAAATTCACGAACAACAGAAAGATTTTCAATATTAGGACTCTCCAAAGATGTGTCCATAACAAAAGCCAGAAAACCTTGGCAACCATGAGATATCAAGGTACGTGCCTTCATAGCAGAGATGAGCTTACCGAACTTAAGCGGTGAGGAACCATGATAAACAAATTCAGGTTGGCGAACGTTACCAAAGATCACAGTCCTAGCATAGCAGTCAATGGTAGCTCGATGAGAAGCCAACCAATCCATGCCAAGAATCACATCAAAGTCGAGCATATGGATAGGAAGTAAATTTGCAGGACGAATACGATCATCAAAACGTAGAGGGCAGTTAACATATTCATGGTCAATAAGCATATGGTTCTTCATTGGGGTTGAAATGATTACACGTTCAATTAATGGTGTAGGAGTTACATTAAGTTTCTTAGCAAATGTGGTAGATATTATAGAATGTGTAGCTCCAGTATCAAATAAAACGAATGCAGTACGATCATCAATGTAGAGAATACCGGTAATAGTACCTGAAGTCTTGGCCGCCTGATCACGAGAATATGATTAGCAAACGAAAATAAGATAGGTTACGAAATAAACAAAAAGCAGAGTTACGCAGAGGAACTTTTGATGTCTACCCAATCCTCAAAGGTCAAGCTCTAAGATCTAAAAGTCTTAAGACCTCGTCATGATTAAACCTCGCTCTGATACCATAAATTGTAACGCCCCGACCCAAAAGGGTAGAAGTATTACAAATATGGTGTGACATCAAAAGCATACATAATCATAACACAAGCATAAATAGCGGAAGTCTCAAATAAATAACCGAAGGAAATTAAGTCAACATGACTTAAGGTACATAAGTTCCCAAAAGATAGACATATCCAAACGAAATAACAAATGTCTTGAAAAGAAACAATTCATATATCAAAACTAAGATCTCTAGGGTTAGTCCACAACTCAGCACTCATAACCGGAAAGCAACCCCAGATCCTAGCTTAGATACCTGCTGCAGGGAAACGAAAGTTGCGGTGAGCTTACAAAGCCAGTGAACTGATATATATATAATGATGCAAAAGATAAGGAATAAAGGATACGATCAAGATACAAAAGGATATCACAATATACATGATCCAAAGGGATAATAAATATAAGGTAAGACAAATCAGAAGTCAAATTCATAGTTAAGGTAAGATGATATCAGAAACACTCGAATCAAGTCCAATCACAAGCCCAAACAAATCATATCATAGGTAACACGGTTCCTGAGCTCCAAATGTGAAAGACGTGGATTGCACCCATTCATCACTCACAAAAATCCAAATATCTAATGTATCATTAATCCATCGAATACAAAACAAATCTAGGTGCATCCATACGCCCTTAAATAAATAATAGTTTCATATTGCGCATATAATATCAAATGGGGGACAGCGTGAGAAATCACTATCACACATTAGTCATGCCAAGGTGCTTCAATGACACGACCATGTTACCTTAGGCTAGAAAACAATGTGGCTTGGTTCTCAAATGAAAGGGTTCAAAACATGTATATCACAAGTTCATTTCAAAGGAATCATAGTAAAGGTTCAATGCCAAAGGTTCAAATATCAAAGGTTCAAATATCAAAGGTAGCATAGCAGGGTTCAAATAGAACATAATGACAGATCATATAAGAGAACCAAAATAAAAGGCTCAGAGCAAATGTAGCAAATCACATAAGTAATCAAAGATAGAGAGGAATATGTCATGAGAAACCTTAACGATAAGGTCAGATATCTGTACCTTATTACCGAAGCAAATCAATATCAAAGGAATAACACCATAGATTAATCAAAATCACTCCCTCTTGACCGAACCTAAAGAAATGATGAATTCGAATTACAAACCATTCATTTAAGTTATACTTTCTATTTTTAGTAACTTTCCATTTTTAGTAACTTTCCATTTTTAGTAACTTTTCATTTTTAGTAACTTTCCATTTTTAGTAACTTTCTATTTTTAGTAACTTTCCATTTTTAGTAAGTTTCCAAAATTAGTAATATTCATCATTTGAGATTTCTATTAATGTATTAAATATAGATTAGGGACTTTAATTTGCCCACCTTACCAAGTTTAGGGTTAACTTTGACAACTTTTCATATTTTTGGGGTTATTATGCAAAATCAACAATTCTCAAGGTTAAAGTGTAAATATAAAAGTTTTCTTATTTTATTCAGCTTATACCTTCATCTTATGTATGTGCAAGTCAAACCACTTCAATTTTACATAATTTACATATTTAGTCTTTTGGTTTTATTTAATTACTTAATACATTATCTTTAAATTATCCATAATTACAAACAAAGCCTTATTAGATTCAAATATGACAAAATCATACTTATACCATTAAATACTAACCTAACCTTATACTTTGCAGAAATTTACACTTTTAGTCCCTCTATTTTGAATTAATTACTTTTTATTTAATTAATATATGTAATTAAACCATTTTAAATCCAAAATAATATCAAAATGACATTTTATAACCCCTACTTAATTTTATACAGAATATACTAGTATAATAGACATGTCTAAATAGACCCCATGTTTCCAGAAATTACAATCACAAGTCCTTATCCTTCTTCTACATAATCGGCTAACATTCTAAATCCACAAAACCCTAATAAAATTTTTCAATAACATACACAATTTTTTACCAATCATTGGCATTAATTTACACCTGGGAAAAATATCAAAACCCTAACCCTAATTCATTTTAACCCTTTTCTTTCCTTTTTCCCTTATTTTCGAATTCGGTAATCACAAATAAATCTCCAACAGTTATTCGAATCATTCATAAATTATTCCAATAATTTTTCTGAGTTATATGAGATATGAACAACCTCAGAAAAATATAAAATAAATTTTACAATTATTTTATATGCCAATTTCATTTTTATTTCTAAATTAGGGTTTTGAATATGTTTCAATTTATTAAAGCAAATAAGATGCATGAACATTTTTCCCAGGTATATAACATATTAATATGATGAAACATAAGTTATAAAACTACCTTTGATGGCCTTTGATGATTTTATGATTTAATGTACCCGGTTGAGATTTTTAGGTTTTACAGCTGAGGCATATGGAACTCTATCCATCTTTTCAATATTCTTCTTAGAAGAAGGACAATCTTATCATAAGCTAAGTTTGGGAGTTAGAGGGAAACTACCACTTTAGCTTTATCCTGGGTTGAACTTGACGCATCACCTTCTCAATGTATTGCTCTTGTGATATATGCAACTTCTTGGCACCTCTATCGCGGAAAATCCGAATGCCAAGGATTTGTTTTGCTGGCCCCAAGTCTTTCATAGCAAAGGATTTGCTCAAATCTTGCTTCAATTGGGCAATTCTTCTAATGTTCTTGCCAACAATCAGCATATCATCAACATATAGCAATAAGATGATGAAGTCATCATCACCAAACCTCTGAAAGAAAACACAATGATCAGAAAAAGTCTTTCGGAAGCCTTGCTTCCCTATAACCGACTCAAACTTCTTGTACCACTATCTCGGTGCTTGCTTCAAACCCATACTAAACTCTTCTGAAGGTTACAATGTAGTCTTCCTTCCCCTTAACCTGAAACCTTCATTTGTTCCATATAGATTTCTTATCCAGATCCCATGTAAGGAAAGATGTCTTGTCATATTTTGCCTCCACCTCAAGATCGAGGCTAGCCGCCAAACCAAGAACAACTCGAATAGATCCCATCTTCACGACTGGAGAGAAAATCTCATCAAAATCAATACCTTTCTTCTGACTGAAACCTTTAACCACCATCTGGCACTTGTACCTCGGTCTAGGAGTATATCTTCAGTCTTCAAGTGTAATCCCGATTTGTTTTCAAAGCTCTCTTGCCCTTAGGCAACTTCGTCAACTCAAAGGTATTGTTCTCATACAAGGATTTCATCTCATCTTGCATGGCATCAAACCATTCTTTCTTGTGTTCATCTTTCATAGCTTCTGCATAACATTCGGGCTCTCCCCCATCAGTGAGTAAAACATACTCATTTGCAGAATAGCGTGTGAAAGGATGATGATCTCTAGTGGACCACCTAAGCGGAACAAATGGTGGCATAGGCACTGGCAACTCAGGATGAATATCTTCATCTAGGTTTGGTTGTTCTTGAGCATCAACATCATCAGCACCATGTTCTTCATCATTTTGTTCTTCATCATTCTGAATATCATCTCCAAACTGTGCATCAAAATGTTTTGGAGGAAACCGGGATCCTAGTCCAATAGGATCATTCATTATGTTGAGGTATTTTCTCCTCTCAGTCTTCTCAACATCTTTCAAAGTTTGTTCTTCGTTTCAAACTTACATCTCGCTGCGAAACAAGTTTCATCGTTTTGTACTGGGTCATACAACCTGTACCCAAGTTCATCTTGACCATACCCGAGGAACACACATGGCTTATTCTTCACATCAAGCTTTGATCTTTCATCTTTGGGAATATGCACAGATGCCTTACATCCAAAGACTCGTAAATGATGGTATGAAACTATTCATTTTACACACACTCTTTAGTGTGTTTATTAGTTTCTCTCTTAACCATTCTCTCTCTAACTTTCTCTCTCTAGATCTATACATGTTTGTGTGAATTCGGGATCCTACAACCCTGCATGTGAAAGCAAACATCTGACTCTCTCAACCAAGGTTCTATTCATCCGCTCTGCCAAGCCATTCAATTGCGGTGTCTTCGGTGGAGTCTTTTGATGCTGAATTCCATGCTCTCTATAATACGCGTCAAAGGGGCCAATGTATTCACCTCCATTATCACTTCGAATACATTTAAGTTTCTTCCCTGTCTGCCTCTCAACTAAAGCATGAAACTGCTTAAACACATCCAATACTTGATCTTTAGTCTTCAAGGTGTATACCCAAACCTTCCTTGAATGATCATCGATGAAAGTGACAAAATACGAACACCCACCAAGTGTCTTAGTCTTCATGGGACCACAAACATCGGAATGTACCAGATCAAGTATGTTCTCCGTCCTAAAAGAAGGACGACTCTTAAAAGCACGTCTAGTCTGCTTTCCTGCCAAACAGTGAGAGCACTTCTTCAGGTTAATATCATGCACACCGGATAACACATTCTTCTTAGAAAGAATAGACATCCCTTTTTCACTCATGTGACCAAGTCTCTTATGCCATAACTCGGTCATATCATCATTGTCTATAGCATTGACAATGCTCTTGGAGATCTTCGGATGTGTCATGTATAACTTGGATTCCCTTTTCCCTCTTGCAACAATCAATGATCCGAGAGTCACTTTCCACAAGCCATTACCAGAACTGTTGTGGTAACCATCTTCATCAAGAAGACCTGTTGAGATAATATTGAGTCTCATATCCGGGACATGTTTCACATTATGCAAAACCAATTCCATCCCTGTGTCAAACTTCAAACAAATATCTCCAATACCAGCAATCCTAGATAGCCCAGTATTACCCATCCTAACAACACCGAAATCACCTGGTGTGTAAGATGAAAAATATTCTTTTCGTGTTGCAACATGACACGTAGCACCACTATCAAGAATCCAACTCGAATCATCATGAGCAAGGTTAACCATATCATAATCTGAACAAACAAAGAACTCATCTGTGGTGGTATTTACTTCAGTACTGTCATCACCATCATCATCTTTCTTGTGCTTGTTCTTCTGATTATTGTAGTTTTTCTTCTTGTTCTCCTTTTTCAACTGTCTGCAGAACTTCATTGTGTGTCCTTTCTTGTGGCAGTGATAACATTCAACATCAGCAAATTTTCCTTTGCTAGAACTGCTACGATGATTACCTCTGTTACTCGGGCCTCTACTTTTACTTCTCCCCTGCCTTTCTGTGACCAAGACATCTGAATGTGAAGAGGAACCTTGTGACTTTCTTCTCATCTCTTCATTCAAAATACTACCTTTAGCCAATTCCATGGTGATAACACCATCTGGTGCAGAGTTGGACAAGGATGTCCTAAAAGTTTCCCAAGTATCCGGTAAAGTACCAAGAAGCCACAAGCCTTGAATCTCATCTTCAAACTTGATACCCATACCTGCAAGCTGATTTATAATACCCTGAAACACATTTAAGTGATCGGTAACAGGGGACCCATCAGTATACTTTAATCTCATCATTTGCTTGATTAAGAACAACTTGTTGTTTCCAGTTTTTCGAGCATATAACTGTTCAAGTTTGTTCCAAAGAGTACGAGCATGCGTCTCCTCACAAATATGGTTCAAAACATTATCATCAACCCACTGCCTAATATAACCACAAACCTGTCTATGCAAAATAGTCCATTCTGCATCTGTTTTGTTCTCAGGTTTCTCAGTACTAAAAACAGGCAAGTAGTAGTCTTTCACATAAAGGAGATCTTCCATCTTCCCTTTCCAAACATGATAATTAGAACCATTCAAATTAACCATCCTACTTGTATTAGCTTCCATCGTTCAAACAGGTAAGTCCCCAACCAAGAGCCTACAGCTCTGATACCAATTTGACGGGTAAAGTGCAATGGGTCACAATGGTATAAACACAAATGCAGAAGCAAAACCTTCGTTTGACAGCACTTACCCAAACCCGTATGAACCTATGAGGAAGTAAACAAATAAGGCAAACTAAAAGCAACTCTAACCAGCCCCCAAACAATATCAAATCAACCGAATCAGCAGGTAAAAGTGATATGTAACATACCAAAGAAAGAATAAGCAAGTAAAAATAAGGCTCCATCATCAAGGCTCCATCTCTTATGTTCTGCTTCTGAAGCCATTGATACATACATACATACATACATACATACATACATACATACATAGATACATACATACATACTTGGTATGTAAACGTTGTTTCTTGCTGCATGCATTTTTACTTGCTTATTCTTTCTTTGGTATGTTACATATCACTTTTACTTCCGATTGGTGACAGCCATAATGTCTTGATGATATGGCCTAAATTGAGAAATAACGTTGAATTAAGAGACGATCGATCATCCACGTATTAGAGGACCAAGAGATGTTGGAAAGGCCATCAAGAAAAATCTTCCGGATTCTGCCATTGACACAATAGAGGGACAACCCTCCGTATTTGATGTTGGTTTTGTTACTTTTTCGCTATCACCTAAATGGATGGCTGAGGTATTTTTTTTCTTTCTTTTCTTACACAACTCTTTTGAAACATAGATTACAATATTCACTTTGTTTCCTCGCAGAGGATTCATAAGATGCTACAAGATCGTATAGACACATGGGCACCAAAACTTCCTGTAGAAAGGGTACTAGTAAAATATCCCTCATTGGATGAGGAAACACACATGGGTCTGTTTCGACGAAGTGTTAATGCAGAAACGCTAGTTTGTATGCTCAGTCATTCTAAAGTTGGTGCGACCATGAATCCTACTATTGAGAAGGTGCCTGTTTGATATAAAAAAACTCATATTTTGTAGTTTATTTTTTGAGTTTAATTCTTTCGTCTATTTCAGGACTCGCTTGATTCACCTCTAGACATATTGAAGAAATGGTTTTCGATTGAAGAAATAAGTGGAGGAGATTTGGTGATAGGTGTTGAAGATAAACCACCTTTTATTCTTGCTAAGAAAGATCTCAACCATTTATATAATGATCTCGAAGCTTTGAGGTACCTTACTTGCTGAGTTTATAAAATCAATTGGCTAGTAATAGTTTTGTTCATATATACCAATGATATATGAACAGTGGCTTTCATATCTTGTGTCTTCGTATGTAGGTATGGGTTAGAAGAAGAAAGTGCAGACTGGATAGTATATGTGACTCCTGTACGGCAGCAAGAGTATATTGAAATGTGCTTCACTGTAAGTAACGTTTACACAGCAACAAAGCAAAGCTAAACTGATAACATGTTAAGCCACAATGAGAACTTTACTATTATATTTTATTTTCCAGGCTGCTAAACTTGAAAACTGGACCCCGACTGATACTAAGTGGCAGTGGGTCCCAGATGGTACAAGTTATGTAGGATATCGAACTTGTAATATTGAACCAAAAGAGTTGGCTAGTTTGTTAAACGAAGTCGAAGGATGTTGTAATGTTGTGGCACAAGGTATACGGGATATTGTTCATTTATTCTTTATCTATTTATTTCTTAACACATTAGGGATAAAACATGTCCCAAATCATCAGTCCATAATAGTATAACGTGATCGATCTTACAATGGCTAAATTTCACATTTTTCTTTTTATCAGGCGAGGATGCTAAGTTGCTTGGGTACAATGCTAAGGCTGTTTCTGATTGTGTTCTTCGGTAAGATTCACATACTCTTAACATATTTTTTTACCGTTGTTGTACTTGTTTGCTATCAGTAGTTCAGTATTAATAATACAAGCAGAGTGGTAAATGTCATTTTTTCATATAAAATTGCAGTAATAATATAATATTTTCATGTCCGAAATTTTTTATATGCAAAAAATGTCTATACTGCTACTTTTAGGTCAAGTTTCACGCTTATATTTAACGTTTTGGGTTTCGTGTTCTTAACAGGTATACATTTTTGAAAAACCCTATATTGGTTAATTGTACATTCACCTCTCGTGAGATAGTTGGAGAAGAGGTAATCTATTGGTGTTTTTTCGTTACTACTGATGTTTTGCTATTGTATATTGTATTCAAATGATATGCTCAAATTCATTGATAAACAGGGAAATACGTTTTTGTATCTACTGAAAACACGAGCTAAAATTCGTAGAATTACCGATGATTAGACAACAATGCGTTAATGAAGGTAAGGAATTCTGTTCCTATTGATGTTATTACAACCCCACTTTTATTGCTTTCTTGTTCTTGAATATTAAGTTAACGGATATATGTGTTTGCTGCCAGCTTCAGAGTTAATTGTGGAAAAAAATAAACGATGGGGGGAATGTGAAGAGCGTGCGTTGGAAGTCCATTTACTTGAGTTTACTGAGGTAAGACGAATATTATCATCAACTTTTACTACTTCTTTGAACGTACAAAACCCTAGTTGAGTTACAAAGCATGGTTTTTAAGATTGAATACGGTTTTATTTCCCTAGGTTACTCTGAAATATTAAAATGTCTCCTAATATGTTTTTAAATATATGGTTTATTTAAGTTATCTAGTTCTGCTTAAGGGTAAGCAATATACAAAACCATATGCAGCGTAAGCCTATAAGGAAAAATTGACAATAATGAATTCTAACTGGGCACAAACATTTCGGGTGAATATTCAATACTAATGTACTTGCCTAAACGAAGACGTTTCACAAATGCAGAAGAAACAAATAAAATGAAATTTTTGATTATTATTATTATTTTAATTTATAGATATGATTATGTAAAAATATTATTGCATTAATAATCTTTCATTCTTTTTCAGTTTCTAGAAAGGTCTTGTTCATATATCTCGCCACATATCCTGTGTGACTACCTTTACGAATTATCTAAGCAATCTATCAATTACTCTTCCTCTATGTGCAAGGTATATTTACTAGCATATTCTTTTTCTCATACCATATTGAATTTAATTTCCGGTTCTCTTAAATTAAGTTAATATTCTATAAATTAATTTGATTTTTATAAAGACACATGATTATTTGTGTTGGTATTTGGCGTAACGTTGAAAGTTTTGGCAGGTTGTGTTGTTGAGAGAAGCACATTATTGTTGTGTGAGGCAACCGCGATGGTAATGGAAAAATGCTTTCTTCTTTTGGGGATCTTACCGGTATGCATCAACGAGTAGATTTTTTATTTATTTTAAAATTATGTTTCTCAGGCCGGGTTCTTCTTTAATGGATTCTGTTATGCGGGAGTATATTTTGTTTATAAACAAGGGATCATTATACTCTTTTTTCTCTAAAAGGCAGTATTTGAGATTTTTTTTTAAGTTTTTAGGTTGAAGTTTTTTAATTTAAACTTGTTTCCTTGTATCAAGATGACATTATAACTCATTACCATACTACTGAATAAGTGCATGGTTAAATAATTCACTATCAAGAAGCAAGTATAAAGGATATTTTTGAAAACTAAGATAATTTAGTAAATGTATTAAGCTTTCTTTTTTGTGTAGGAAAAATTCTCAATCCCGGGGGAATCAGCCAATTCAGTTTTATCGAAATTACAATCGTCTTCGAATCGATCAAATGATGTAAATTCTAACATTATACTAGAGAAGTACCCAAGTTTGAATGGGGCAAGATGTTTGGATTAATAAGCATTTCAGACAAGTATGGGTCAATACCAGATGGGGGGTCTCATATATTCGAGCCTGATTTTGCTTATGTCAATCTATTTGACCATGAATGGTGTAATCCCATAGACATGCACAACGGTGAGTATATATGCCTTGGCAACCCTAGTTCTCCCAATTCAGTAGCATTTTCCTCTTCCATCGAGATTAATATGGAGATCTATGTTACTGACGAGGAGAAGAAGACATGTTTTGAAGTTGGTTATACCAAGGTGGAATTAGACTTGTTAAATATTTGGAGCAGAAATTTGGGTAGCAAGTGCGGTCTTGTTAAAGCTAAAGGCGAGGATGGCTACACCGAGATGTATTATATGTTGATAAAAGATGCGGTAGATGCTCGTGTGGAGATAAGGTATAGAGTTGGTAGGGGTCCCGGTAAAGTTCGTGCAGAGATCTACGCGTATTATGGATCTGATATACTGGATCGTTGTCTTGATACAAAGAGACCGTGCTACTGGGCGTTACTTTTTCGAGCTGATGAAATTGCTTTGGAGGAGCTGGGTGAGAAAATCCCGTTAAGGAAGGCGGTGATGGCTGTACCCAAGGGTGCCCCCCTCAAAATCCTAGCACACTTGTATGATATTGAGTCTGATGAAGTGATTTTGGATGGTATATGCGAACTCAGTTCGCTAACCGAAGGTCGCAGCAAAGGTGCAATTGAAGGGTCTGGATGCTCTTTGAGTCTGAGAGTCGAGTGGAAATACTGCTGATTAGTTGTTGCCCTCCTGTTGAAAACTGTACGTTTCGTGTTAGAGTGTATGATCAAAAGGGTCATTCAAAAACTAGCATATATCGCCAAAATAAGTAGAAATATAGCATCAGAAAGTAAAACATAAGCATGGATTGAAGCTTATTTTGCGTTAACAATGTAGTCGGGTTAATGTTTTAGAAACCGGGTTTGAAAAACGAAAACTCTAGTCTAAAGTATTACTAGATAGCTTGTGGTCATAATCTTATCATAGCTAAGACATCTTTGTGCCAATATTTACCTGTTTTGAGATCTTTGAAACCTTTGTGCCAATAATCATGTGAGTCTACTAGTTGGAATAATATATATGCGTGATGAAAGTGTTGTAGTGAAAATGTAATATACTTGTAGGAAGGTTTACGAGCTGAGACGTGAAAACTTACCTCAATACTAAGGCGAGTTCAATGATTTCCGAAGTTAAATTAACGTTCATTTAGGGTCGAACTTATAATGCAATGATTTATTTGTTTGTTACGTTGTTCGACTCTAGGATTGGCTGAGTTATGATGTGACGAGACCCGTACAATTTGCTGGATACTTTTATATGCCTGAGTTATGATGTACCCCCTTACATTTAATTCCAATTTGCTAACGTGTTTCCAGTACCATGTCAACGTTGATTTTTCACGTTGTGCATGTGCTAGAAATTACAAAATGACTTGTCAATTTGGGTTGTTTTTTACTTTGAAGATCATGATTTGCTAATTCTCTTTTTTTATTTTCGTAATTCACCATATCACAGTTGGCCAAATAAATTTCACTGTGTCTAACTAGTTTCTAAATACCTATCAGTAGGTTTTGAATTAACTATTTTGTCATGTATTATTGTATAATTGTCGTAAAATTACTCACTGTTTATTTTATTTATTTTGATACAAAACATCATAATAACCTAATTTATGGCCAAAACGAAGTTGTCCGCACGACTATTTATAATAGGTTAATGTATATATATTGTATATGTATGCTTGGGTTAGTCCGATGTGATTTTTGGTTTTTCTTTTGTTGTTATAACTTTTAACGATGTTTTTTTTTAGTTTGGTTGGTCTTTAATTTGTACTCAATTCAATAAAGGAATAACTTGCCTCAATAATCTAAACCTTATGGTAAATAAGTGGCATCTTGAGTGTTCAAATTAAATATAACGCCACATCTGAAAGTGTGATAAAATGCGAATTTATAGTGTGATAACAAAACTACATATTAACCCGAATCATTCATATTCCCATCAAACAAGAAGACTTTGATTCAATATGTAAAAATTAAAAGTAATGTTTCGTGTCATACATTTGATCTTTTCATCCCTATTTGCTATTCTAGACACTGATAATTTATTATTACCAAAATAATTTTCTACTTTGTTGCTTTAATTAACTCGTATCCTCATCATGTAGTCTTTGGGAGTCAGGGTTCAATATTAGAGGTTCAACGTATGAGTTAAGGTTAGACATTAGAGGTTCAAATACTCCCGCCAAATACTCCCGCCAAAAACTCCCGCCAAATACTCCCGCCAAGCACTCTTCTTTACCATAAAAGCAGATAGTGTCTTATCCTCCCAAGCACACACACTCTTATCCTCACAACCACCACCACATTCACCACCACCTCGATCAACTGCCACCAGATGGAGCGATACAATCAAACTTTTAAGTGCACGTGTGAAAGAGGAGATGTGGTGTTGCGAACATCACGCAAAGATTACAGTTATGGTAGACAATACTACGCATGTCCTTATTCAAAGGTGAACTATCAAAACATAATTATTTGTGTAATATAAAATAATTTGCTTGTTAAAATGACTTTTCTTATGATTTCCTTACTACGTAACAGCCAGGAACTGAAGATAGAGGATGTGGCTACTTTATGTGGATGGATGACCTCAGGCTCCATATAAGTTCTTCTTCTGGATCGTCAACACCTCCAAGTTATTCTCCGGGAACTTCAACACGTCCAAGTTATTCTCCCGGATCTTCCAGATCTGTACAGAATCTTGGAAAGGCAGAGTGCTCAAATTGTAAGTTCTTGGCTGAAAAGATAAAGACACTAGAGGCAAAGATAAAGATACTAGAGGGAGCACTAGAGATGGAAATGCATCCCGAGAAACACACACTTGATTCAGCAGCAATACTTCACGAGCTCTATAATGACATGGGAAAACTTGGTTTGGAGTAGTTTTTCATTAAGATAAATCAATTTAGCATTTGAAATGTAATTCAGATGCTTTAAAGTTTGAGTGTTTATCGATTTCTAATGTAATTTGATGTTATAATAATAAACGTTAATCGATTAGGAATCTTTCCGTGTATTTTGTGGTTTAACTACATTCAATTCAGTTAACTTTGAAGTAAATTTATCAAATCAAACTAATATTAATTATTTTTAATTATTCATTTTTAATATTAGTTTAAATGATTTTTAATTTATTTAATATTAATTAAATTATTTTTTATTCATTTTTAATATTAGTTTTAATTATTTTTAATATAAAAAGAGATTTATCATAAAAGTTTTATTGTTGGATTAAATGTTTTATATAAAAGAGTTTAGGGTCGACATTGTCGACCCAAAATTGCAAATTAATGTCGACCCTAAACTTGCCTCCAAAATTTCCCATTTTTTCACCAAATTTAAAAATCCCGCCATATAAAATCTAAACAACTCGCCAATACAAACAATTAGGGTCGACATTGTCGACCCTAAATTTCGACCCTAAATTGTTTTATTTATTTATAAATTGGTTTCACATTTATATATACAATTTAAATACATTTAATACATTAAATAATATATAAAGTTATATATAAAATTTAGGGTCGACATTGTCGACCCTAAATGTCGACCCAAACTTGTTTTGTTGACTTTACTAATTTCGTTGAAAATGGTGGGCCCTCTGTGTAATTTAGGGTCGACTATGTCGACCCTAATTTTTTCTCGACCCCAAACCTCATTTTTGTTGTAGTGAAACTCCCGTTATGCATCCTCTTTTCGGTCCTAATCAACGGAAAGGATTCCTTTTGCATTAATACTTTGTGCATGTCTTTATATTTCTTACTGTCTTATTTCCCACCATTTTATTTTCCTGTTTGGAAAGGATTCCTTTTGCATTAATATGAGGTCTTTGCATTAAGAAATAAGTGACAATATTATGTTTCTTTTATTCAACCAGAAGGAAACATTAATACAATAATAACAACTTTACCCTTTTAAGAATCCAAAATATAATAAAGTTAAACCCATCTTCCTCAATCTAAAAATACAGACATTACCATAGAATTTCCTGTGAATGCTTAAAATATCTATAGCTTATATATCAACATCAAAACTATCTATATATTAATTATTTTGAACACAACCGATTGTAAAAAAACACTAACTAGGAATTTAAACATCAGTCAGAGGTAAAGGATGGAACGCGCAATGTCAAAGCATATTCGAAGTGATGGAGACATCAAAATCGACTGTGATTCTTAGATTTGCACAAATGAGCAACGTTGGACTGTAAATTGCATAAGGGTTTAAGCAGCAGTGGTTGTGAAGATGATGGTAATGGTGGTTTTGGTGATGTGGCAGTGATAAATATGGTGGTGACTAGTGGTGCAGCTGTGATCGGGTTTTTGTATACACTGATGAAAAATAAGATAGTTTTGATGTAGGTTGTGGGAGAAGAAGAAAGAAATGAGAAAATGTAGACCGATGAAAAATAAGAGAATAGAAAAGTATGTAAATTATATCCTAGATGGGAAGGGGTGGATTTTTGGCACTCTTCTACATTAAGATATGGTGTTTATGATAGGCAAAAAAGAAACATAAAAGTTTCCTGTGTGCAAGTGGTTTTGTTAGCAAACAGTCCATTAAGCAAAAAATAAACACACCCTAAATTGATTTGCTATGTATTTCATATTCTCATGTATTAAACTATTAATAATGTTGTTATTTGATGATTTGTTGTTTCACTAAAATTACTACCACTATTTTGTATGATCATATGAATTTTGAATTATATGTTCATAAAATTGATTCTAATTTCTTGACTGATTATCTTTTATACAATAGCGGAGCAAACAACCATGGTTTGTCCTTGCAAAAACGACGTCATTTAAGGCCCATGTCAGACTGTTAGTGCTTTTAGTTGTTATCACACAACATATGTGACTAATCATCAAGCTTTTACTTTGTTTTATCATTTGAGAAACCAAAAAAAAAACAAAATCGATTTTTTTTAATTCATCATTCAAAATTGGTGGTCTTGGAAATATTTGGATCTAGTTATAGTGGTTAGATTAGCTATAGCGGAGCTAGGAGCGAGGATAGAAACGGGGCTAAAAGCGGCGCTAGGATTGCTATATGCAAATCGGGGGACCTATTAGTACTATATGTAGCGCTAGAGTAAATACCGGCAGCGTATCGTAAGGTATTTCCTTTTCTATTGACGACGAAGCATAGAGAAAAAACATTGCATAAAACTTAATCTCAGCCATCGAAATGTTCTTCATATTAAATCCCAACCATTCAAAATAAAGTATTACCTATTTTTTAGCTATTGACCAAGACATCTGTAGATTTCTTTGAGGATAAAAACACATGGGATAAAAAGAGTATAACTTCTACTGCAAAATTTAAGTGATATCTCTATCTCCCTCAATAAACTGTCAATATTTTTTGGCTGCTTTTGAGGGAAATTTAAGTGATATCTCTATCCTCTCTCAATAAACTATCAATATTTTTTGGCTGCTTTTGAGGGTTGGCGCCATTTTTGACATGGTTTTCAAAAAGTTGATCGGCCAAAAAGAAACCATTACTTCATTCATTCAAAAAAAATATACACACATACAATCTCTCAACCTATTGCTACTCTTACATCCTCAAGCCACCTCTGCCACTAATGCTTACATGCTTACTTTTGTAGTTTGTGTTTGTTGAGTATATTAGCATTTTTCTTTCAAGCCACCGGAGCCTACTTCTCTTCTTTCAAGTTCTTTGTTGTTTTGTTCTAGAACTCAGATAATACGCATCTCGAAGAAAAGTGTGTAGATGTAAGGGAGTAACTTGGTCTTTTCTTTCATATGTCTTCTGTTTGTATATGTGCAATGTGTGTGGCGCGCGTGTGATGAAGAGTGTTTTATGCAATGTTCGAATCTTGGTTTGCAAAATCAAAAGACGAAGCGAGAATGTTTGTGTGTGTTCTTTTGTAGTACTTTAGGGGTTAGTGTGTTTGATTTGATTGTTAATATGTTGTCTATGTTATTTTGTAGTGGGTGATTGTGGTGGAAGAAGATATAAAGATCTCTTATTCTTCGGTCACTTGCTTTGCTAAAACCTCCAGCCATTTTTTCTGTTAACAACTTTGACTATGTGCCCTATCTTTCTCCTCCGGTTCACTTTTTTTTATTATGTAGGGTGAAAGGGAGCTTCCACTAGATTATTTATGTATGTGTGAGAAAATATTTTGTGTCATTCTTTCGTATGTTACTTCTACTTTAGAGCTGGTTGAAAAGTAAGAAATGAAAACCATTAGTGTATTTAATAAGAAATTTAATTTTTTAGTTTAGGGTTATATGTTATTACTTTTTTGGCTTTGTGTTTAGGTGTTCTTCGCATGATCTCGGTTACCAACTTTTTATGATTTGGTAGTGGTGGGATATGTGTTATGTTTTGGGTTTGCAACTGGGTAGTAGTTATGGGCATTTTTCAATGTATTTATTGTGATTTGTTATATGTTAGTTTTGGATTATTATTTTATTTTGTTTTAGTAAGCTTAGTCTTTAGGTGATTTTGTTGTTTACGCAGTATTTTGTGTTTGTCGTGATTAATGGTGGTGGAATTTGAAAAAAAATGAGTATGTTGTATGAATGAGATTTGAAAGTTAAGGTTGGATGACATGTGGTAAAAATTAGAAAAAGAAAAATTAAGACTCAAAGAAAAATAACAAATTCTTTTATCCAAAATCTTTGTAATAAGATAATTTTATGAGTTTAAGTGAAACTTTTGACAAGTATATTGGTTTGAGTTTACACATGAATTTTTTTAAATGAATTTTATCAACTCTCATAAAATATAGTTTGGAACTATAGAATATGAATGTGACAGGTGATGGTGGAATAGTGAGTTTAGTACGAGTAGATAAGAAATTTTGAGTTTTTATAGATTCAATGTTCTGACATGAAGATGTGCGTATATGTGCTGAAAATGTATATGACTTGAAGATGACAACCCCACACAAAGGTAACACAAACAAAAAAAATAGCATAGGAAGCCCTAATTGCCTAAAAAAATAAATGATTATTACATTTTTTAATTTGATATGGAATAAATTAAGTTGCCTAAAAAATATATATTTATAACTAAAATGCCACATAAAATCAAACTATAAAGTACAAATTTGTAACTCAAACCACAAATGAAAACTAAAAACCTCAATCACAAATTGTAACATTTCTCATTTTCGTGTCATTGTACGACGCCATTAATGATCACTATTTATTTTAGTCCGGTACGCGTTTACTTTTAATATTTACCTTTAAGCTAAATCGCGTAGACTAAAAATAATCAATGAATGTAAACGGTCATCAAATAAATTAAGGTTTACATCAACCAAGTAAGAAATAATTATTAAGAAGATAATTATGTACTTTGCGTATTTTATTTTTATTGGCCACGTAAAAGGATTACGTGTCGCAATAAAATACATTTGGACGCACCCCGGAAATACCTAGAATTACCTAGACTCAAACCAATACCCAATTTAAATGCCTAAACACAAAACTTGACCAAATCTTGTGTTAGTAACATAAAATAGCCGAATGTGGGTACAAGGAAAGCCACATAAATCGTCCTTAGTGTATACTAGCTAAATCAAATCTTCTAAACAATCTTAAAGTACTAGTACATCCTCAAACTAATTAAGGATAGTACTTAATGTCTCTTATTAGCCAAGTAACCAATGGTTAATAACCATTTCTTTCTCTTTTTCCTTTAAGCCGCGGCTAAAGAACATCAAACCCACAAAACTATAAGAATTTCAAGTATCAAACTAAATCTTGTACAAATATTTTGTCATTAAGAGTGGTACTTGAGTGGTTTAGCATAAAACCATGTGTGGCTAACTAGAAAGCCCCTAAACCACTAATCTAGAGCTCGACATTGGCTTGGTTAGAACTAAGGAACCTAACTAGCTTCATTTGTCTATAAATATCACTCACTAACTCACTAGACACACTCTTGTTAACTCACACACACCTTAAACATCTCTTCTTTCTTTGTTCGGGATACAAACCGCAAGCAAACACCTCCTACTTCTTTTCATTCGAACCTATAAGCACTAAGGTTGTCACACAAGAGTTATACGAGCTAGGGATTTGTACACTACACGTCCACTCCTCCATCTAAAAGCTATAGGACCTTTGTAAGTCACAACAACACTTTACGTTTCATAATATCATTTCCTTTTGAAATTTTAAAGTATGTCGCCGATATATATAAGTGCGCGTGCCTAATGTGGCGTAGGATATCATTTGTGTGGGAAGATTTACAATGAGCAAAACATTAAACCTTTCGTTAGAAAGAGAACTTGGACCCCAACGCAACTAATGATCTTTATACGAGAATTTATACGACCTCACACGTAAACTTTTAAAGAAAACGTAACGACGTGGCTAGGGAGGGAGTATATGAGACTCTCAAACGTTTGCATGTTATGGGTCGCGATTAGGAAATGCTAGGCACATCGTTTTGATGCTAGACGATTTGACGAAACCCACGTGAGACCTTAATAAACCATTCGGACTCTTATTGGACTTCACGACCCATCTTTGTGAGCCCACAAGACCCATAAGCCACAAATAAGCTAGGACGGCTTATTTGTGAACTTAAGCCGCTTATAAGATTTATTATAAGCCTAGATAAGCTAGTGGACTCTAAGGAATAAAGCCCAAACCGCTAGAACCCCTATCGGGCTTCTATCGAGCCCAACAAGGCCCAACGAGGGCTTATTTATAAGCCACGGCTTATTAATAAGCCACTCGGGCTTAATCATGATCTTGAAGTGCTCATTTGCTTCACATAGGGCTTTCATTTTATTTAGAAACCCATTCGAACCCTTAATGGGCCTTCTAGCCCATTAACGGGCCCTAAATAAGCGAATAAGCTCACAATAAGCTTGGGCAGCTTATTGATGATCTTATGAGAGCTCAATGAGCTTAATAGACCTTTTTAAAACTAAAACGGACTTTTAGAACACTTAATGGGCCCGATAAGGCCCATTAAGCCATAATAAGCTCGTTAGAGCTTATTTATAAGCTATGGCGGCTTATATGGTTTATTTTGACATAATTAAACATAATGCCACTTGTTGGCATTTAATTGGAATGAAAATGCAATTTTTATAAAGTCGGAGGACTAAAAGTGTAAATGTACAAACTATAGGGTCAAAACTGTAAATTGCTAAAGCTAACAAGCCCAGGGACTGTTTATGTCAATTTTGGAAACTTAGGAGCTGTTTCAAACTTAAAAGGGCCTAAAATGTAACCTTGTAAAGTCTAGGGACTAAAAGTGTAATTAATGAAACTTGGGGGTTTAAAATGTAAATAAAGTATATTTATAAACCCAGGGGCTGTTTTGTAATTATA